>CAJQZJ010033828.1:1832060-1847123 GCA_907164525.1 Lophiomys imhausi | reverse complement strand
CTCTCCTATATAGGAGAGAAAGGAGGATACAGAAAAGCAAAAGAGAGAAGTCCCTGGGTCTAACCTCCAAAACCCATTTAACAGCTTGTAGTCTTTTCCCCTAAATAACAAAATTTTCTATTATCTATCAAATAACCAAAGGGGGAGAACACCCTCCCCACCTTCTGGGGATGGGACGTTGTTCTCTTAAAATGACTTCCTGCTGATTTGGGACGTAGTAAACCTGTTTGGGGCCCAAATAAGAATGGAAAAATGGTTAAAAATGTTAATAGAATCATTTGATGTTCAGTCCCTTTGTGCTCAGCTATTTAGATGTCCTACGAAGTTCATAGACAGAAGCTGATCTTCAGAACTTTACTGAAGATCTGGCTGGAGTAGTCTGTGGAGCTGAACGATCTTAGCGATTTTGAGTTGTTGTGGTTATAGACTTTTGAGGAAACTGCTATTGGAAGCAGGTAAGTCGACAGCCTAGCTCTGCCAAGACAGGGTAGGTAAGTCCTTTATAATTCCTGCTCTACAACCAATGTCTGTCAGAGAAATGGGGCCAAATGGCTGAAGATTGATGCTGTAATGTATGGAGAGAAAATGGGAACTGTCCAGGCAGCCACTGGTATGTCATTTTTTAGTTTTGGAAGCTGCAGGCCCTGCACTTCCTATATAATCAGATATATTTATCCCTCTCAGGTCTCTGAGGTGGTTGAAGACTAGATAGCTAGAGTCTCATAGTTAAATTTTGAGTTGTTTAGGAATCAAGAGGGTGTTCTGGATCTAAGAAGATATTTTTAAAATTATGAGGCAAGTTAGTATGAAAGCTGAGTTAGATATAGAACTTTAAACTCATGGAGATGGTTAGATAGTAGAATGTTAAAGTCAGGTGCCAAATACATATGGACTGGACATTGGGAATATATGCTAAGCCATATAACTCTTATAATCGTGGCCTATTTATTTCTGTTGTTTTGTATTGTATTTATAGTTATAAGAAAAAGAACCATTATTTGGACTGAAAGGGAGAGCTGTTGGGGGGAAAAATAAATACCTTAAACTAAAAAAAAAAAAAAGTCATTAAAATGTTAGAAAAAAAAGGGATAAAGGGTTATTTGTGCTTAAGTTTTAGTTCTGCCCTACATACCATGAGACCAGAAATATTGGTGAAACGGTACTAACAGAACTACGTTGCTTTTCAGTATTTAAAACGTATTGTGACTAGAGAAACAGCTAATAAAGTGATGAATCATTTAATAGAAATACTAGAAGGGGGTCATATTTTTATAAGAAAGTTTCTTCCAGAAAAATATCAAAATATGGTCTATTTAAGGGGTTATTGAAGCATTGTTATTTTTTTTTTAGGTAAAAAAGAAACACATATACACAAATTCCAGACTAATCAATCATATAAATTTGTGAATCACCTTGTTTTCCAATACCAAAGATTTCCATACAGGGGAAAAGCACCTGGATCCCCATTAGCAGACCAAGAGGAATTTTGATTTAAGTGTCATTTAGTGTGTTTTTTTTTTTCCATGTCATCAGTCAGCAGAGCAGATAACCCAATAAACAGCATTTGTCAGGACTTAAGCCTCAAAATATCTGCCAGGGCATCAGGGTGCTCTACAGAGCTTTCTCTATATTCTTTAAAATGTTAACAAGTGTAATTAAGAGGAACATCAGGTTAATAGTGCCCTGTGTACACTGTTTACAGTAAAACTATAGTAAACTGTCTCGACTGAGAAATTAAATACTTGTCTCATTTAAAGAAAATAGTCAGATTATTGAAACAGTTGGGTTCTGAAATGAGTTGTTATTTTGCCAGCTGTAACTCCTAATCTAATATAACTTTGCCAGTGTATTTTTTTCCTTTGGATTCACCTACAATGTTCATATTTTAGGCATTAAATTTTTTCTATATCTTACTTTGAGTCTGTGTATATTTGTGTACATTTGTATGTAACACACACACACACACACACAAGTGTCTGATCAGCTAATGCTTTCCAGAGCTTCAGTACAAGAATATTATACTATGCCACTTTGTATCTCTTCTTCTTTAAATTTCAATATCATATGTCATCCTAAAGAACTGGAGGACACATAGTAATAATATTGGTAACTAACACTTCCTGAGCACTTGATAGAAGTTAGAGCCTGCTTTCTTCACTTTTACCCTATATGGTTGACAAGACTGTGTTAATTTCAAACAGGTGAAAAAAGAGAGGATGAGAAAAATTGAGTAATTCAAACATGCTCAGCCAGTGACAGCCCCAGGATGTGGACCAAAGCATGGTTTACTGCAGACTACTAACTCAGATAACACACAGCCTTCTTTTATTAGCCCAGCACTTCATACACGAGACAGATTGATAGATATGTGTTGGCTGGCTGGGTAGCTGGCAATAAAAGTCCAGTAAATCCTGCTATGATATAACTTCTTATTACACAGACTTATAAATGATTCAAAGCATGTTCTCGAAATATAACAAATTTATCATAAAAGCTGACTTTGCATGGATAGCACGTATGGTGACTGTTAGCTCTACTTGTGCCTACACACACACACACGCACACACACACACACACACACACACACAATAACTGTAATTTCATTACATCTTAATAAGATAGAAAATATAAACATGTATTTGAAAAAATAAAGACTTTAAATAAAGTTTAACCTAGAACTAATCATATACAGATGCAGAGAACACGTCTTGTCTCCAAGACTGAAATTAAGAGTCTGTCTCTTCCTGGTACTTAAGTCCACATAAGATAACACATGTGTGAGTTGCTCCTAGGCATGTTGACATAATAAATACATGACATACACATTATAAATGCTAGTTTAAAAAATTTGGAAAGATGAAATCTAAAGTTCATTGAGAAGTATGAACACAGATTTATTTTAGAAGGAACAGTAATAGTAGGCACTGTTGAACCCTTCAACAGCACTTCTGGCTCTAGAAACTATCTATGCATGCTACTTTAGTTATGACATTAACTTAACGAGGATCCACATGTTGTTTTCCTGTTTATTTTTCCTCTAAGGTGTCTTTCTGCTTTCACCAGTAGTTTGTTCTTGCATTGCTAAGCAATCTTTTGGATCGGCCACAGTGTGCACCAAATCTGCTTGAGAGTGTAGATATTGATCATTTCTAGATTAAGATGATTATTATTAGAATGACTGTGGATTATTATTAGAATGACATGTAAGGGTACATGTCATTTTTAAGAGAAAATATCTGTGAGTGGGATTGTAATATCATTGTTTGTTTATATTTAAACCATGTATTTAGAAATACAAAGAGGCAAGAACTTTCTAAAAGTAATAGTAGTAAAATCCTACCTACCTACCACTCAGTGTCTTCCCCTAGCACTAAAGTTTTCATGACCAGCCTTACAAAAATAAACCATTATCAAAATCATGACACACATGTGCAGCCTTCCACATATTCTCTTCTTCTGAACATATGTTTGCCTGCTCACATGAGTGTACATAGAGTCCTGTGATACTTCACCACCTGAGAAGGAGGTGTGACTGTCATCTACACCATGCTGCAGATCTGGTTTTAGGTCCACCCTATCTTGGGTGCTCCCTCAGGTTTATAATGACCATGAACAACTAGAAGCCAGAGGAATGAGGTAGAGTTTAAGCCTGACTTTAGAGAGTTGATCCAAGATAGAGCCAGGGTATGCCACCTCGTGATCTGACTCCAAGATATTTTAACAACCTTATTACTCTGCCTTGCCAGTTTAGCTGGTCTCACAAAAGGCAGTACCTATAATAGCCCTAAAAAGCTATCACCTTGCAAAAAATTGCTATTGATAGGTAAGATTATGTTAATTCATTTACCAAATATCTCAAAGGTACATGAAATGAGTCTTCATGGTATTTTGAGTATTTTGGTATATACTTCTTTTTGAAGGATAATTAAACTCGAGCTTTTCAAGTAATATTACATTGAACTTTGCAAGATTTTGATATGTGCTTCTTTTTGAATGATAATTAAAACTTCTCCAGCTTTTCAATTAATATTGCATTGAATTTTTCAAGATTACAATTTTAAAGTTGAAACAGAAGAATTTCACAATTTTGTAGGGTCCAGTTTTAGTTAAATAGCAATCTGTACTGGGATTCACTGTGTCAAGTGTTGCTTAAAAGTTAATGGTACCTTTTAGCTCATTCTGCAGTAAAATGGGGCTCCAGTATTCAGGCATAGGCAGAGACCATGCCCTCCCTCCTGGGCTAGTACATGGTTATACCAATTTGATCTCCATTCTTTTCCATGACATATGGTATAACTGAGAAAAAAAACAAAAACAAAAACAAAAAAACTGTTCAAGCTATGTATTACTCCACTCCCTCCTTGCCCATGAACCATAATTCTACCTAAATATTCTTATTCTGCATTTTCTAGGGTCTCCCAACTTTATGTTCTTTCATTCAAACATATTGCCCTCCCTCACTTCAAAGTCTGAGGCTATGGGAAATTTCTTCCATGTTGTCATGCCCTATTCCACGCTTCATAAAAAACAGATGTCACCAAGGTATTAACACTGATCATCCCCAAATGGAAGAGATAGTGAATTTTATGATAGGACTTTGCCAGTTTTGAAACTATCATGAATGTAATTCTGTAAGAGAGTTAAAGGAGCATAAAATTCAGCTACATCAGATTAAAAGAGTCCTACAGTGCCCTTCCTATATCTAGTTGGATAACTTGTTCAACTAAATTCAGATTATGCTAAGATACCTCCTATTAGACTGTTACAAACTTTGCAATTTCTCTTCATTCTAATATGAGCCTCTTTTTGTCTGCAAGGTGAGAAATCAACTCCTTGAGCCCTACTTCAGTCAACATGGGTTTCTATGTATCCTATCTGTATAGCTCTTTCAAAGGCCACTAAGGCATCTCTGCATCTGCACAAGAAATCTTCACTGTAGACTGGCAGAAGAGATTGTTGGTGCATTGTAGGATTCTGAATGGCCTCAAGAGCTCTCAGAAAATCCCGGACATGGCCTATTTGAAATTCTTCCTTGTATTTCTGCCAAGCAGTTTCCAGCTAGTGAATATGAACCTTAACCCCCCAAATACAATTTTTAAAAATCTTGGCATATAGATCTACTGAAAATAAATCACCTCAACTTGGAAATTATTTTTCTTACTGTGACTAAAATTAATCCTTTCAACATCTTTGCTCGAAGAAAGATATTTTAAATGTACACACTATATCAGAAGTTATATCTATAATGACTTGCAAACATAGCTGCCGAAGCTTGAGATGAAACAAGGATGACACCAATGAACACGCTACACTGGCTGGAGAAAAGCCCAGGAGTCTTCAACCCTGCTCAGAGAGCTATAGGCACTTAAGGAAAGTGGGGGTCAAGAGAGGTGGCCTTCCTCGGGTAAAAGCACACCAATTGGTCACCCACTGTGAACTAGTCAGCCCTAAAAACATACACACAAATAACCAAGTAACAGCATATGAACTCAACAATTATATTAAAGAATATGTATATAAATATATGTATATATTTACACATATATGTGTATATATATTTATATATATACATATATATGGAAGATTTGGAGAAAGAAATGCAACTCAAGACAATTATGAGATTCCATCTCACATCTGTCAGAATGGTTAAGATCAAAAACTCAAATGACAGCACATGCTGGCGAGGGTGTGGAGAAAGGGGTACCCTACTCCATTACTGGTGGGAATGCAGGCTTGTGCAACCACTATTGAGGTCAGTCTGGCGATATCTTAGAAAACTTGGAATAGCTCTGCCTCAGGACCCAGCCATACCACTTCTGGGTATACACCCAAATGCCTCTTCACGGAATCATAAGGAAGTTTCCTCATCTATGTTTATAGCAGCCCAATTTGTAATAGCTAGAAACTCAAACAACCCAGATGTCCCTCAACTGAAGAATGGGTTAAAAAACTGTGGTACATCTACACAATGGAATATTATTCAGCTATCAGAAACAATGAAATTATGCGATTTGCAGCCAAATGGATGGAACCAGAAAAGTTCATCCTGAGTGAGCTAACCCAGACTCAGAAGGACACATACGACATCTATTCAATTATAGTAGGATTTTAGCTATATAGTAGAAGGTATTGATACTACAACTAACACACCAAAGGGAACTTGGACATAGACTTCTTATTTTTAATTTTTATTTTTTATTTATTTTTTATATATTAGTTATATTTTTCTTCTATTTTTAGTCTTTTTTATCTATTGTCTGCTTAGTGGTTTGTTTGTTTAGTAGTTCTCTTTCCCGGGCAATGAGACACTTTTCACTGAAGGTACTGCTTCGTAGACCCCCAATGAATGAGGAGGCTCTTGGCCCTCATACGACCTCTCAACTGAGATGAGGGACTGTTATATAAGGACACCCCACCCCAGAGAAATGGGATGGAAGAGTTAGGAGGTAAAGAAAAAAAAATGAAATGTGGTTTCGGCCTTTTACTATTAATTGTCATAAACTGATTAGGATAATTAAGAAATGCAAACTAATGGTTATGCAAGCCAGTCATTCTGTTAGGTACTGTGACAGCCTATTATAGTTACTTGCTAAGCTAATCAAAAATAAACCTGCTACGAGACAAGCAACATCTGCTTACCCTAATATAAGAGATAGATAGGGCCTCTTCAAAAACCTCAAGAGATCTGCAGAATATGGCATTCAAAGATGTTTTCATAACTTTAGATTTTTTTATATCAAGACATATCAACTCCTGACAGCACCCCCTATTCTCCTCCAAGTAGAAGATGAGCATTGAAGAATCTCCAGTGGGAGATGATTGAATTAGTCGCAAGCCTATCTCTTGGTAGGAAAAGCCCCTTGCTCCAACTGTAGACAGAATGCTGTCCCAAAAGGACAAAACCTGGAAGCAGGTAAGTCGACAGCCTAGCTCTGCCAAGACAGGGTAGGTAAGTCTTTCATACATAAGTCCCTGCTCTACAATCAATGTCTGTCAGAGAAACAGGGCCAAATGACTGAAGATCTATGCTGTAATGTATGGAGAGAAAATGGGACCTGTCCACGCAGCCACTGGTATATCATTTCTTAGTTTGGGAAGCTGCAGACCCTGTACTTCCTATAAAAGCAGATATATTTATCCCTCTCAGGTCTCTGAGGTGGTTGAAGAACAGATAGCTAGAGTCTCCTAATTAAATTTTGAGTTGTTTAGGAGTCAAGAGAGTGTTATAGATCTAAGAAGATACTTTTAAAATTGTGTTGCAAGTTAGTATGAATGTTGAGTCAGATATAGAACTTTAAACTCACGGGGATGGTTAGATAGTAGAATGTTAAAGTCAGGTACCAAATACATATGGACTGGACATTGGGAATGTGCGCTAAGCCATATAACCCTCATAACTGTGGCCTAATTACCTCTGTTGTTTTATATTGTATTTATTATTATAAGAGAAAGAGCCATTTGTTGGACTGAAAGGGGAAACTGTAGGGGGAGATAAGATATACCTTAAATTTAAAAGAAAAAAAAAAGGGAAGAGGATGGGGGGTTGAGGGTGGGAGGGTGGGACTGGAGGGGGAATAGGGAGGGGACTGCGATTGAGATGTAACTTGAAGAAATAAAAAATAAAGGAAAAAATTAAAAATTAAGAATATGTATATAAATATATGTATATATTTATACATATATGTGTATATATTTACATATATACATATATATGGAAGATTTTGGAGAAAGAAATGGAAGGGAGAAATATACTAATCAAATTATAATCTAAATAATGATAATAATAAAAGTTGGAGGGTACTTTAATAAGATTTTGTATAAATTAGTGTCATATTTATAAAAAATATATAAACAAGCTGTTAGAGAAAACATTGATTTTTAATCTATTCATGAGGACCACATGCCCAACTAACTTGAGGAAGAGCTACAGATCCTTAGCCTGTTACTTTAATTAAAACTTATTTCATTTTGTTGGAAAATGATAAGAATAATTACTAACCAGTATAAATCAAACAGATATACTGATATGTATATAAATGAAAGGTATAAACCTCTGAATTTTTTTGTGTTTTCCTGGTACACTCAGAATTAAATTCTTTGGTGGTAGAAAAGCATTTCATGGAGAAAACCTTCGAACAGTGTTGAATCCATCCAGTTAATACAAGACTTTTAATTAAGATAGGCTATAATGAGCAGAAAAAAGTAGCAACATGAGTAATGGATTACAACTAGCATGTGGGGCTGGATCACTTACTGCTCTTACAGAGGACCCAAGTTCAATTCCCAGTAACCACATAGTAGCTCACAACCACTGGTAACTCCTAAGGGATCCAATGTCCTCTTCTGACTTCAGAGGCAAAAGACATTCACATAGTGTACATACATACATGCCACAAAAACACTCATAAAAATATAAACAAACAAATAAAAAGTCTATAAAATATATGTGATTAAATTTTTAATGAAATAAAATTGTCAAGTTTTAATGTGCCCAAAAACACAGCAAGGAACACAAAGAATCTGTCCATTTTTTCTTTTAGGAATAATCATATAAGACTATATTCAGTTTTCCACACTGGTTCTCAAGCTTACTTTATGCCAATGAGATACAGAGGACACAGTACATTATTTTCTGAAGTTAGGGAGCAGAATCTTTCTGAGTGGCACTACAGAGTTTGGCCAAATGATGGACAATGGATCCTTATTACATTTATAGGATGTAAGAAATTAAATACTTGATAATAAAAAGATGTAATGATCCAAGTTTTCTAGGGACCCATTTTAAAACAGGTTTGAGAACAAATATAGAGAAAAATTTAACTCAATATTTTAAGCAACATGGAGAAGCCACTTAAATTCTATCCAAGTCAAATGGCACATTGATCACATTGAAAGAGTTTTCACCATGGGTTCACTGATACTAAACTGATGCTCCTGGAAGATTCTAAAACTTTATGCCAAAAGGCCACCTTTCCAGTCTTGCTTGCTACTCCTATAATCGGACACCAGCCCCATGGAGATAACTCTAATATTTAGATGTAGCTCTCCTTAAAATTCCAGGGAAATGCCTGAGCGGGTACTTAGCAAATTGCCATTTGCGTTAACTGCTCTTGCAATGGAGGCTATATATTTTTAGGCTTACCAGATTTGGACACCTTGAGGAACTGAATATTTCACAGCTATTCCATAAGGTAAAGTGACTGAAGACTTAATGAACTGCTGTACTGAAGGTTGTAAGTAAAGTGAAAACAGCATTGATTGTAAATTATAATTTTTAATTAGTGATCTGTTTTGACATGTAGTCTGGCTACCAAAATAGGCATAGGATAGAAAAACTATACTTGACTTCATTCATGCTTTCACTGCTTGTATTTTATAAAAAAGTTCTCCTATTAGTTAAAAATTGAACACTGACACTTCTACATCAACGAAGGAAGATGAGTTTGACTTTATAAACTGATATTTGAGTTGGTCACAGGTGCCACAGGTCACAGGTATCAGGTATTAGAATGTTGTTGCTTTGTTTCCTGTCTAAAGCTTAAAGATATTCATAAAGCAGGTGCCAACTTCAGAGCTCTACCTGATTGCTTTTGTTTTAAAACAATTATCAAGATGTAATATGTTTATTTAATGTTTATTATTAGACAACCTTTGCACTGTTTTGTCATAAAACATAATGCTGAAAATAAGCATTTCTTCACTTTTTTCTTAATCATTCCAGTACAGAATCATGCTATGGAGTAACAGCATTTGAAGATGCAAAATTGAATATTGTCAATTTGTTCCCTGTCAACTAAAAAAGAAATTGAGATGTTCACAAGATGATTGTATGTGAGTACTCTGCTTTCCATCAAAACATGACAAAGTCATTTTTATTTGTCATTTTATTTGAATGAAATGTGTTGAGACTAAAAAGCAAGAATAGCAATTTGATATAAGAATTCTAATACCTTTGTATCTAAAGGAAGGAATCTGGAGTCTTCTCATTGTCACCCGTATTTTAATTGACATCTAACCTGGCTTTGGCTTTGGTAGTGATGCCAAATTTATTTCAACATAAAAGTCACATCTGTTACTGAGCCAAGAGGCTGAAAATAGATGCTCCAATGGTATAGAGAAAAACTGGGGACCGTCCAGGCAGCCAGTTGTCTGTCATTTCTTAGTTTTGGAAGTTGTTGGCTCTGCACTTCCTGTTTATTCAGATATATTTATCCTTCTCAGGTCTCTGATATGATTGAATACTAGACAGTTATAGTCTCACAGTTAAGTGTTAAGTTATTCAGGAATTGAAAGGATGTTCTAGGTCTAAGAAGATTTTTTTTTTTAAGTTGGTAATGCAAGTTAGGATGAAAACTGAGTTAGGTATAGAACTTTAAACTCTTTGAGATAGATAACAGAATATTAACATCAGTTGCCAAATACATATGGACTGGACATTGGGAATGTATGTTATACCTTATAATTTTCATAATTGTTGCCTAAATGTTCTTATTGTTTTGTATTGTAGTTATTGTTACAAGAAAAAGAGCCTTTTATTGGACTAAATGGGGAAGATGTTGGGGGGGAAGTTACACCTTTTAAAAAAGTGGATATGAGGGAGAGGGAGAAGAGAGTAAGAGGGTGGGATTGTAGGGAGGTTGGAGGTGGCTATGATTGAGTTGTAACTTAAATAAATAAATAAATGTTGGGGGAAAAGTCACATCTGTTGCTTTAACATGAAATCATTTAAGGAGAAAGTGTCAAATTATTAAATTTTAAGCATTTGTATTCATGGCACATTATAATCTGCCCCATTCAAGAAAATAATAAAATCCTAACATAACTCAGCATCTGATTTGCCACTCTGTTCTCCCTCATCTGCCCTTAATGACACATGACATTTTGCCTCATTGTGTCCTGGGTTCCTTGCCTGGACTGGCCATCAGTACCCTGAAAACTCTCCTTTACAATCTACCAATATTCACAGCATATAATTCACGGATAAGGTTATCAATCCTGTAATAAATCATCTCCAATTAATAACTACAAAATGATGAAAGTAGAACTTGGGCTTCTGAAGATGGGAGAGATAGACTGAGTGGTGTAAAGAGAGTACAATAGATAATGTTGTACAGCGCTTTTCAATGTGTGAACATCTCTGGTCACACACATTTTCTCTCTAACATGAACCCCAACATATAGTGGATAAAGATCAACTTAGAATTTCACCAGAGACATAAGATTAGAGTTCTTTGAGCCAGAATCACTGGCATGAAGGTGAGGAGAAAAGGTTGTATTGAGATGTTTACAATGGTTATTGGATCAAAAGTACAATTCTGTTTAATCATTATTTCCACATGGTTTTATCAGGAACATTTAAAATGTTCAAAACACATTTAGTAATGTATGGATAACAAACAGCCATGTACTTATGTACGAAATCAAAGGTCTTTAAAATTAGGCTTTGTTTTTTTCAAAATACAGACATTTTATGCTAGTATATGTAGATATTCATAAAAGCAATATACCCTTGATTTTAAATTACTGGTTAATGTTCATATATTTTTAAATTACCATTTTATGAACTATCAAAAAAATTAATAAAACCTTAAACAAAGCTGCCTCCGCATATTCTTTCTCTTTATAACATGAATTTGAATAACACCAAACATCTGGATATAAAGGAAAATGCTCTTCCTTCCATATGTTTCCAAATATCCAGATGTTTATCTTCTTATGCAGATAGAAATATATATATATATATATATATATATATATAGTGCAACACAGAAATACATTCAATGAAATTTGAGCTGAATTATTCTTCCCATTAAAGAATTTTAATTAAAATATTTATGAGTTCATGTATGAAAATAAGGAAATATTTTCAGTTACAACAAACTTCTCTGTCACTCACCACACTACATGTTAGTATCTAAACAAGAAACAAGGAAAACAATCCAAAGGCATAAAGCAATGAATTTCAGAGAGCTGATGCACAATGACAATTTATCTTAAAAAGATGATAGCCTCAAACCAGGCAATAGAAATTATAAATGGAGCGGTAATGATTCTAGAAAAATCAAGGTCAAGGAGTGCTTGAGAAGGACACATAGATTCTCATTTTTCCATTTTTCCTGTTATGCAGGAGATGAATTGAGTGTGACAGTTTCTTAGAAATTTGCTCATTCAGAAACTTGCTCACTTCTTCTGTTAAAGGGACCGAAGCTCAGAGAGCAAAGACCTCCCAATAGGCTCTTCAGTTTTGAGGAAGTCAGTGAAACAGGGCCTGTGGTTTAAACTGCCTCTTTTCTTATAGAAAGGAGGTAAAAATAGTTTACTGTCAATTTCAATCGTTGAAAAAAAAAATCTAAAATTTTGTCGGACACATAAAATTGTACAAAATTTAATTCCAATGATTACAATTGCCTTTTGCCACACAGCTGTCACTATTTACATATCTCAGTGACTGAGTTCTCACAACAGGGGCAGACCAGAGTGCTTCTAAATAGACCATGCACACCCAAGACACAAAATATATACTATTTACTTATATTCTGTTTCATTATAGAAAAAAATTTGCCAGTTCTGGGTTTACATTACTGCTAAACTATTGAAATGGGAATTTCCTTATAACTTAAAATACATACTCCCCAATAAAAATAGATGAAGGTAGATTATACATGCAACAAGAACTACTAATTTCCAATGTAGAAAATGCTGGAGCATTCCCATCCATGAATTCAATGACTTTGCTTATCACTCACTATTTTGTAGAGAGTTTGCTAGTAGGAAATGAATGAAAAAATTAAAAGTTAGCTCATCATACATCCAGCTGATTTCCTTCTGGGTAATATATAAATAATACACCCACTCTAGTTACTTCCTCACCTCTATTCTTGACTTCTTGCATCCCCTCCCATTTTTGATCCTTTCCAATCCCCACTCTTTCCTCTTTTTTCCTCATCTCTTCTACATCATATTGTATACAATACAATACATATTCAATATTTATGTCAAAAGATTTGGCAACACTCTAAAATATATTTACTTAAGGAAATGTGGGGCTCTCGCTTTTCTAAGGATAAGTTATTTGTGACCTGAATAAGCAGTAAATAAGACAATCAGGCTGCAGCAGGCTGTTTCTGTCACGCTGCGGTGTGTTGTGCGTTATTTATATAAGTTCATATTTCAGGATCCTGTTTTCCTTTTTCATCTCTTAATTTGATTTTGATCCTTTTGTACATGTGTCAGCATATTGTGCTAGGTCTTATAGCTGTCAAAATCTTTCATGTCATGAAAAAATGAAACAGGGATTATATTTTCACAAGAATATTTCTATCTTTAATATATTTAAAGAGATAAGATAATCAAACACTTCTCTTAATATGTATTATGGTTTGAGTATAAAATATCCCTGCAAGTTTATGTGTTAACACACTTAGTCTTCCTCTGGTGGCACTATTTGGTAAGGCTTTGGAGATTTTGGATAGTAGCCTACTGAGTCATTTAGGTGACTGAAACTGACAACAAGATAATTTGTCTTTGTATGCTAATTCAAATAAGAACTAGGGGACTTGGGATGAGTCTTGAAGATGGTTCCAGGCTAAATTCTCTACCTCAGGGTCAATGGTGATGTGAGCAGATTGTCAGTGTTTCTTCCTCATTGGAACGCGGTCAGAACCCAGAAAGTCTACTCAATGATAAATGTTTTTCCCACTTAAGAATTTTCTAGAAAAGAAATTTGCTTGTTTTTCTTTTAATATTTATTTATGACTTCAGGTTGCATCTCCATTTCAGTGTCCTCTTTCCACCCCTCCCAGTCACGCCCTCCCACCCTCTACCCCCTATCCCTTCCATTCCAATGCTTTGGAGTGGAGTGTCCCTACATAACCATCCCGCGCCCCAGTTCAGCAGTCACATGAGGGCCAAGGGCCTCCTCATACACTGGGGGCCTACAAGGCAGCACCGCTAGGGAAAAGTGTCTCATTGACAGGAAAAAAGTCTATGTTCATGTTCCCTTTGGTGCATTGGTTGTAGTATAGTTTTCCTGTACTATATGGCTAAAATTTGCTTGTTTTATGTTCACTTAAAATTTGCATGGCAGGAAACAATACCCTTAGCCATAGCCTCATAAAATATCATGGAATAACTTTACCATGTATATAATTGTATAACTGAAAGATTCAGACACTTGAAGCATAAGAAACTGAAAAAAGAAATTGAAGGAAGTACTAGAAGATGGAGATACCCCCTCTACTTACTGACTGTAAGGACTAACATTGTGAAAATGTCTATACTAGGAAATTCACACTATGGATTCTACACAATTCCAAACAAAATCCTAATACAAATCTTTACAGCAATTTGAAAATTTCAATCTTATATTTTATATGGATATGGAAAAGATCCAGAACAGTTAAAACTGCTGGGTAGTTATAACTCACCATCCTAGATCTCAAGTTATAGTACAGAGCTATAGTAATTAAAAACCAATAGTACTGACATAAAAGCAGACTTATTAACCATCAGAGTAGAGATGATTAACAAGATATAAACCCACACTCCTACAACAACTTAATTTTTGACAAAGAAGCCAACATTACACATTAAGGAAAAGGCAGATTTTTCCACAAATGGTGCTGACCAAACTAGATAGCTAAATGTAGAAAAATTACTTGGGGTCTTATCTCTCATTAAGAATAAAACTCAATTCCAACTGGATTAAGGACCTCAACATAATGCCTGATAACTTGAATATGACAAAAGGGAAAGTAGATATATGTTTGAAATGATTGGCACAGGAAATGACTTTCTATACAAAATCCTGATAGCACAGGCATTAACATAAACAATTAATAAATGGACCTGATGAAACTGAAAGGTTTCCCTACAACAAAGGACACCATCACTTCAATGAAGTAGGAAACCAAAGAATGGGAGAAAGTATTTAACATCTCTACATCTGACAGAAAGTTGGTATTAAGAAAATACCAATAACTCAAAAAATTAAACATCAAAAGAACAATTCAATTTAAAATGGGACATGTTAAGTAAAAAGCTCTCAAAATGAAATGACAATAG
>CAJQZJ010033828.1:1800399-1819514 GCA_907164525.1 Lophiomys imhausi | reverse complement strand
GTGCTGTCAGGAGTTGATATGTCTTGATATAAAAAAATCTAAAGTTACGAAAACATCTTTGAATGCCATATTCTGCAGATCTCTTGAGGTTTTTGAAGAGGCCCTATCTATCTCTTATATTAGGGTAAGCAGATGTTGCTTGTCTCTTAGCAGGTTTATTTCTGATTAGCTTAGCAAGTAACTATAATAGGCTGTAATAGTACCTAACAGAATGACCGGCTTGCATAACCATTAGTTTGCATTTCTTAATTATCCTAAACAGTTCATGACAGTTAGTAGTAAAAGGCTGAAACATCACATTTCATTTTTTTTCTTTACCTCCTAACCCTTCCATCCCATTTCTCTGGGGTGGGGTGTCCTTATATAACAGTCCCTTATCTCAGTTGAGAGGTCGTATGAGGGCCAAGAGCCTCTTCATTCATTGGGGATCTATGAAGCAGTACCATCAGTGAAAAGTGTCTCGTTGCCTGGGAGAGAGAACTACTAAACAAACAAATCAATAAGCATACAATAGATAAAAAAGACTAAAAAATAGAAAAAATATAACTAATATATAAAAAATAAATAAAAATTAAAAATTAAAAATAAGAAGTCTATGTCCAAGTTCCCTTTGGTGTGTTAGTTGTAGTATTGATACCTTCTACTATATAGCTAAAATCCTACTATCAGTGAATAGATGCCATATGCATCCTTCTGAGTCTGGGTTAGTTCACTCAGGATGAGCTTTTCTCGTTCCATCCATTTTGCTGCAAATTGCGTAATTTCATTGTTTCTGATAGCTGAATAATATTCCATTGTGTAGATGTACCACAGTTTTTTAACCCATTCTTCGGTTGAGGGACATCTGGGTTGTTTCCAGTTTCTAGCTATTACAAATAAGGCTGCTATAAACATAGATGAGGAAACTTCCTTATGATTCCATGAAGAGGCATTTGGGTGTATACCCAAAAGTGGTATGGCTGGGTCCTGAGGCAGAGCTATTCCAAGTTTTCTAAGATATCGCCAGACTGACCTCCATAGTGGTTGCACAAGCCTGCACTCCCACCAGCAATGGAGTAGGGTACCCCGTTCTCCACACCCTCGCCAGCATGTGCTGTCTTTTGAGTTTTTGATCCTAGCCATTCTGACAGGTGTGAGATGGAATCTCAGAGTCGTCTTGAGTTGCATTTCTCTGATGATTAAGGATGTTGAGCATTTCTTCAAGTGTCTCTCAGCCATTAGGGATTCCTCCTTTGTGAATTCTCTATTTAGCTCTGCCCCTCATTTTTTGATTGGATTATTTGGTTTCTTGGCATTTAATTTCTTGAGTTCTTTGTAGATTTTGGATATTAGCCCTCTGTCAGATGTGGGGTTGGTGAAGATTTTCTCCCAGTCTGTAGGCTGGTATTGGTATAGAAACAGACCAGTAGATCAATGGAATCGAATTGAAGATCCAGAAATAGACCCACACACTTATTGCCACCTAATTTTTGACAAAGAAGCCAAAACAGCACAATGGAAGGACAGCGTCTTCAACAAATGGTGCTGGTCCAACTGGATGTCCATTTGTAAAAGAATGAAGCTAGACCCATACTTATCACCTTGTACAAAACTTAAGTCCAAGTGAATCAAAGACCTTAACATAAGGCAGGTCACACTAAATCTACTAGAAGATAAAGTGGGAGAAACTCTCGAACTAATTGGCACAGGCGACAACTTCCTGAACAGAACACCAACAGCTCAGGACTTGAGATCAACAATCAATAAATGGGACCTCATGAAACTGAAAAGCTTCTGTAAGGCAAAGGACACTGTCATTCGTTCATGTATATTCTTACTAGCGCAGAACTTTTACTGATTTTTTTGAATTGATTCAAGACTTTCTATTATTCATGTTCAAATTTGAACTTCATCTAATCAGGTTTAGACCACTGTTCCAGATAATGATTTTTTTTTTAATGAAAACACCACATCAAGTTATTGCAGCCAGTGTGTTCTGTTTCCTTTCATCCACAGGTTACTTGAGACCATCCAGACTGATTAAAGATTCAATCTGAATAGATAGGAAACCTGTGGCAAGACACCAAAGCCCATCCTTGCAAAATGGGTGGTATTAAACTCAGAGCCTTTGTGCATTGCTTTAGGCTCTAATATCCCAGCCATCTTTCTACCATATTTGCTTTAACTTGAATCCATTTCTGTTTGCTATGAGTTATAATAGCAGCTAATTTTTTGAAGGACTTGTATTACTTAATAACTCTTTGTACTAGTCTTTATTATTAGCTTTGTTTTATAAATAAGAAGTTTGAAATTACCAAAGTAAATAGGTCTCCAGTGAGACATAAATGTGGAAGTACTCTCCAACTTCTGTACTGTTGACAGATCTGACAGTTTCACATGATGTTTAAACCTCACATCATATCATATATATATATATATATATATATATATATATAGAGAGAGAGAGAGAGAGAGAGAGAGCTGGGTCGCTGGGTCGTTCTCATATGTCTCAGTACATATGGCCATTGTGTGTCTTTGCATATTATTTCATCATATTTTTCCTAGAAAGAAACTCACTCACTTGGGTTGTCCATATGAGAACTGATTCCTCTTTAACCAACATCCTTTCAGTTAATCAAATACTACTCTGGAGTCTCGAGCACTATATAGTCACTTTCCTTGCACAATCATTGCTGGCTTTCTTTTTAAGATTTCTTTCTAGGGTGTTCATTTACAACATGAAGGTGGGATTTCTTCCTTGTGCATCTTTGGGTTCTGAGAAATAACACAGTGTCAGCCTCTTTCAGAAAGGAAATAGTGAACAAGAGTGCTTGTTGAGTAGCAGATCATTGATCTCATCCTGCATTCTCAAGTTTTACCTGATCGAAGTCACTTGGATTCATTCGACAGCTATAAAACCCAAATTGGTAATGCAAGTTATGATATAAACTGAGTTAGGTATAGAACTTTAAATCCATCGAGATAGATAGATAATAGATTATTAATAATATCAGTTGCCAAATTTGTAGTCAAATGAGAGAAAGAAAGGGTGTGAATTTGGGTGAGTGAGGAGTTGGGGAGGAACTAAGAGAGGAATTGTGGGGAGAGGAAACTGTAATCAGAATATATTGAATGAAAAAAATCTATTTCAATTTTTTTAAAGTTAGAAAAAAAAAGAATGAACAGCAATTTAAACTATGCATGTTGGCACACATCCCAGAATTCAAGGGTGTGAGGCAGAAAGACCATGAGTTCTAGGACAGCCTGAATGAGAAGCAAGCTCTGCTTCCAAAAACACAAAATCAAGTCAAGAAGACAGTACTTTTATTATGGTAGCCAGTTTTTCTGTCCATGTTATGAACAATTTTATTTATCAGGAAAATTCTTTACTTTTTACTACCATATGTTTCTTGCAGTAAATCAGCTTAGATTGTTTCCCATCTGGCCAAGCTTCTTCCAAGCTTCTGAATGTGATGTCTCAAGAGTTGTTTGGCATGCTCGATGGAAACATGTATGGCATAATACATTGGAATGCTCATTTCTTTTCTTGGAGTCAAGGTCTTCCCTGTGACTGTGAAGTCTTGCATGGTTCTTTGGTCACTTCACTTTGGATTCTTGCCATCCAAAACTTGGAAACTGAGTCTATTTCTCTTTGATCTTCTACATATGACATCTAATCCCTGTTCCACGCTATCAATCTGCCACCAATAACAAGCTTGATGTCGGAGCATACCCAACCACCTAATGCCCTGGTTTATCATCTGCCCATCTAAGTTTCAGTTTATTCATCTTTCCGGACCTTGAACTTTGATATCTAGAAGTCCAGGAACATCATTCCTATCTTCTGCTCTTACATGTGTCATTAACTCATGCACCAAGCACCAAACTCTCCAAACTACAAGATATATATTTTAACATAGAAAGAGTAAAATGTAAGCTTTATCTGATGCTTAAGTGATGGAATAGTAAATTTTGCTCAGTGCAATAGCTGGGCTGCAAAGCATACTCATCCAGCAGAGTGTCTTGCCTCCTTCAGCATCTCTTCATTTAGAAATATTAATTAATGCTGCAAATGGGGAGGAGTGGAGGTCATAAAGAGAAAGAAGACCACACAATCTCTCACAATTTCTTCTCATTTGTCATATTGAATTTGAGCATCTCAATTATGATTCACAGCCTGCCTCTGAAAATCAACAGTGTTGCCACTAACATTTTAGTTAAAACATCTTCCACCCTTTGTGCTTCAGGATCCTTGTCTAATCAACAGAAGTGCTTATGATCTTATGAATTCGCATGTCTTGCCAGCATAATTTGTGATGCAGATGTTAAGTATGCCCTCTCAGGTACCATGTATCTATTATTGTCTATGGTAAAGCTTTTCTGAGTTTTCTTGGTTCCTCCCATTTCACTGTAAAGCAGAAGTTCATTGCCACTATTAATATTTCAGAAGTATGATGCCACCACTTCTTTTTCCCCTGTATTCTGAGCCTCGATTCATAGATCGTACTCAACAGAGCTAACATTTCAATTAGGAGAATACCGCCAAGTCTGCTTTGCCATGACCTCCATCATTGGCCCACAGTCCTATTATTTTTCTCACTGACCGCATCCTCTCTTTGTTGAGTAACTTCAACACCATTTTCTTTGACCTTCTTTTCTATACATATCAGAATTGCTTCTGAGTTTGAAGACATGAATATATTTGTTCCATATATATATGGAACATATATAAAATAGCTTTCTTTTCTCATATATATATGAGAAAATAATTTCTCATACATATATATATGATAAATTAAAAATGCTTCCATGTTGCAAATTTATATAGAGTTATGATAATGTAGGGTTCCTATACAGTCCATAACAACTTTCTATATATGAGGAATGTGGTACACTCCTCTCAGTCAATGAACCAGTATTTATGTTATATTATTAAATAAAGTCTATACTTCACTTGTATTTTTTGACTTTTTATTCAGTATGCCTTTTCTATTCCAGGACCCTACAACCCATTTAAAATTCAGCTCTAATAAGACCTCCACAGCTGTGATAATTTCTCATCCTTTCCTAGTTTGGTATGATTTGGGTAGCTTTAGGGAATACTGCTCATTTTGTCTACTGAATGTTCCTGAGTTGGAGTTTGGTATTATGTGACTTTGAGTTTGAGTAGAAAGATCCCTAGTGTCGTTTTAATAAAATTATATGAAAGTTTCATCCTTTTAACATGACCAAACACAGTGGCCATACAACTTGACCACTCAGATGAGATAGTGTGTGCCAGATTTTTGTACCTTGAAGTTACTTTTCTGCCTTTTTTAAAAATACTTCACTCTTAGAAAATAAGCCATTTCAGTTCATACTTTTGAAGTGGAACATTATATTCTTTCTCTTTGAGAAAGGTGAGTACTATATAAATGATTTAAATGTATCCATACAAAATTTTTGTTTCTACTTCTGCATTTATGTATGCAGTTAATGACTGAGATCAGAATGTACTCATGGATTGCCATTCAATTTGTAGAGCTCACAAAAAGAGGAGGTAGGCAGCTGTTTCCTCTGCTGATTCTGTTCTAGATGATACATTTTCTTACTGCTGGCAGTTTAGGCTCTACTGTCCACTATTCTCTACACCTGCATCTGGATGGACAGATGTGATACTTACAACAATTACTTCAGAGCTCTGTGCAATCTGAATGTCAGAACTCAAAGTAATTCCATTTAAACTAGGACACAACATAGTGTAAGGACTAGCCTGGTGGGTTTGGAGACTGACTATGACCCAGTGCTGTATATGACTCTGGTTGCTCAATCTTCCTGTACCACAACTTTTCATTTGTGAAATGGGAATTATAATCATACATAGAATGCAGGTTTATGAAGATTAAATGAGGTAAGCTCTGAAAAGGGACAAGAGCTTTACACAGCTGTATAAAATAAATGTCAGCAGTGAAAATCATCCTCTATATTGCAAATATCAGGTAATGCCATTCATAGTAAAAGATGCAATTCCATGCTAGCAAGAATGTTATGTGAAATAAAAAGAAGTTATTAGTTAAAGGTGAAATTAGCCATTCCAATGAGTGTCCTAGAGTGTGACTGTCTCAACTTTCCAGTATCTCATTACACATTAGTGTACAAAGAATAAGGCAACAGAGAGAAACAGAAAAAACCTTATCCACTGTAGAGAGAATACACACATGTACTTATTCTTCACTAATATTCAAGGAATGGGCACAAAGTTAAGGTTGGAGGAATTATAAGCCTGCTCATGAACACAAAGTTCTGTATGAGCAAGAGTGTAGGCAGGGACACACATGAGAGTGGTAAGATCGAAACATTGCTTTTAACAGAAGCCACAGGATAGAGATGGCAGAAAACATTCATAGGTGGCATATAGCAAGGCCCAATTCTTCCCTCCATCTCTGTTGCATTTTACATGACTCTGTTACATCAGGAATGAGATGCTAAATACCGATATTCCCAGTGTCTCGGGTTTATCTACATGCACATGTTTTCTTCAAAGAGAAAACCGGAACTACAAATACTAGGTGAGTTTTTTCTTTGAAAATTCACTTTTGTAAGAACCATGAGAACATATTTAGAAGCTCATTAATAGAAATATCCATGTTTTGTGCATAAATGTCTTCACTTTCTATTTGCACACTCTGAAAATGATTGTTACTAAATGGATGAAAGAATTTCCACCTGGGAAGAAGGAAGTATGAACACCCACATCTGAATAAAGTTAAGTCAATGAGGGATACATTCTAAAACTTTCAAGAAGCTCAATGTCTAAACATATATTTATATATGTACACACATGCATATATATGCTTAACAGAGACTTCAATGTAGGCATGCTATTCAAATTATTCATATATTAGTTTCAGATAAGAAGTGTCTGCAGAATTTAATTCCCCTAATAGTATATATAAATGAAAACTTCTCTGGCAAATTTCATGAAAAGTAACCTCCTGGTTTGCTGACAAGTCTCCTAGATCAGACTGAGATTTGTCAATCCATTCAGATCCTACATCCCATTAATCTCATTTTAGAGCTATAAGAATGTCCTAGCTCATCTGTTCTTTCTATGTAGAAGTTACTTCAGAGAAACAAAACAGGTTTATCTATGCTACTGAAAGTAATCTTTATCCTTACTCTCAATTCTCCACTCTCAGTGGATATACACACCTGCCTTGAGAATGTTTGAGAGGCAATGTTGACTAACTCGGGTGACCATCCTCCTCTGATTTGTCCAATTGCTTCTTAGCTTTAAGAATAAATGTCTTACTCCACTCCAGAGGAGTGGGATGGAAGGGATACAGGGTAGAGGGTGGGAGGGTGGGACTGGAGGGGTGGAAAAAGGGCACTGTGATGAAGATGTAACATGAAGTAATAAACAAACATTAAAAAATAAATAAATGTCTTGGGGCTGAAGAGTTGGATGTTCTGCAAGATGGCCTTACTTCCATTCCCAGCACTCACACTGTAGCTCACAATCATCTGTAATTACTGTTCCTAGAGATCTGATGCCATGTTATGGCCTTTAGGCACCAGGCACACAAATAGTGCACAGACATACATTCAGGTAAAGCACTCATGCATATGAAATAAAAATAGAGGAATCTTTAAAAAATAAAACAAAACAAAACTCTGTCTCGAGTCTCAGAAATATCAATTTGAGGTAAACAAGCAAAGTTGGCCATGGTGGCTCTATGGTTTACTGGTAGAAGTGTAATTTGAGGGAGTTCTTCTGAGTGGGTATGGCTTTGAACATTTTTCCTGATCCTAAGCCTTTCATTTCATTCTTCTTCCTGTGTACATAGAGGGAAAAGGGTTGTTCCTATATCTGTAGCCCCCACTTTGAAGTTCTGCTTTATAAGGGACCCAGAAACATGAGGCCACAAAACCATGAACTATCTGAGACCATGAGCTTAAATAAATATTTTCTTATTAAGAAGACTGCTCAAATCTTTTGGTTTCAACTACACAAAAGAATCAGATTTCTCTTTAGCACATATAAGCTTTGCCCTTTATATCTACACAAAAGAAACCACTACATGTTGCAAGGCATAGTGTCACACAAATTTAATCCCAGCACTGGGGAGGCAGAGGCAGGAGGATCTCTGTGATTTCGAGGCCAACCTCATCTTCAAAGCAAGTTACAGGACAGCCAGTACTGCTACACAGAGAAACCATGTCCCAAAAAAACAAACAAACAAACAAAATCCAAGAAAGAAAGAAAAGAAACAAAGAAAGAGAGAAACAAAGATAGAAAGACTAATACATATTCTATGGTAGAACAGTGTATTAATCATTTATATTTACTCTGGGTCAAATTGCTTTTTAATATTTATGGAAAGTATTGAAGTATTGAGCGATACAAAGGCTGGGCCAAGGGGAAGCATTGCATGCACAATGTTGTGAAGATTATTCTTTTAATTATCATATATATATATATACATTTATAACAAACATAAACAATTACCTAACTACTAGTCCTAAGAATGACTATAACTCCTTTTACCTAAACCAACAACTAAACCTATTAATAATTATAACAACTATTATCTAACAACTAATCCTAACCTTTTAGAAGGATACAGTCTCTGGAGCAGCTCCTCAGTCATCAGGAACACCTCAGGAGCAAATCCTTTAAAGCACTTAGTCAACAGTCTTTCTTCAGGAATATCTCAGACGTAGATTCATCAGAGTAAATTGACTATGGCAGTTTCACTTTAGATGAGGCTTGAGGCTTTCTTCTCTCTGGAAGGCCTCAGCTGTCCATAAGACAACTTATTCAGTTTGTATTAGCCACTCAGCCGCTCTGCCTTAGTCTTTGAGGCAGACCACAGTGCCACTCAGGGTTTAGTCCTTAACCTTTTGCTCCTTTGCTGAGGCCTTCTCTGCTCACCAGCTTCTTTCTGCCTCAGGGAGAGCTGGCTGTAAGTTTTCAGCTCTGTTTGAGATCAGCTTTTCAGTCCACCAGCATTTTCTCCATCAGATGATACAAGCTGCCTTGCATCATATCTAGCACGCAAACTCTCTAGCATGGGAACTCTCTAGGATGGCAACTCTCAAGCTCCACCTACTTCGTCCTTAAACAGGGTCTCTCCTTGTATCACCTGACCTCAGCCTAATCTGGTCTCTGCCCACTTCATAAGGCTATTAGCAGCTGAAAACAATGCCAGGCCATAAACCTTGTTTTTAGTCCATAGGCTGCTATGTCAAGTGCCAACAGCCAAGTTGATCTTCATGCCCCATATTAAGAGACTGTATCAGAAACCTCTAGATATTCACTAAATCTAATTTATATTCATCTAACTCCCATTACAATGTTGAAAGCCATAATCATTTTGTTTAAAAAGGCAACATATTCAAAATTTGGATAAAGTACTTTAAATGAGAAAGCACTATGCTAACAAGTAAGCTATTAAAACTAGAATAGCTAATAGAAGATTTTATTGATAATTGAATATTTAAATGCTCATTTATAGGCTTTTCTTTCTGTTTCTTCTCTTCTATTCAAGTCCGAGGACACAACTTACATTCTGAAGAACACATCTAGCCTATTGTCTGTTCCTGTCAATAAGGTTTTATTGGAACAGAGCCATGAACATTTTTTTATGGACTCTCTGTGACTGCTTTTACAATGTATGGCAGAATTAGACTAGTTATGTGAGAAATGATGTAAGAGAAAAAGGTCTATGACATTTACTACCTGGATCTTTTCCAAAAAGTTTTCAAACTGTTTTTATAATAAGAGAAGATCATAGTTTTCAGAGTCCTATGTGTGTGTGCACACACACATACACACACACCTTTAATAGCCATGTTCATTTTTTTTCCATGCTGTTTTTTTATATAAAATGTCCCAGTTTCCTTCATAATTCTAATACACCATAACCATGATATACATTTTCATTTTCCCTATGATGTCACACAAAGATAGCAGATAGTAACAACTATCCTTCACTCTGACAACCTAATGTTTTACAGGCATAATTTAATTTTTCTTCTCTATATATTGATAAAAAATTCTTATGAGCAACTATTTGCTCCACAGTGGTTGAGCACAGTCATTCATTCAAATTGAGTAGAAAGTGAAGTAACTTGGCTAAAATTAATTATGTGCTTACCAAGGATCTTTGAATAGATTCCTTTTCAATCCTTCTCACTTTGTAATAACTCCATACACAAGGGAGAATAGCAACATTTTTGTTTCCGTGGTTAAGAGTAGTAAAAATGATCTCAATAAAAATATAGTACCATGTGGTTAAGTGACAGTACCAGCGTCAGCACCAATGTAGAGGACTAATTTGGCCAAGAGAACACAAAAATTAGCATGTGCCCAGAATTGTACATGTTAAATGAGAACCAAGATCACAGCCATTTCATACAAATGCAATCACATGTATTATTATTGTACAGAGTCTATATTTATCTTAATTTATTTTGTTTTCTCCTGAGAAACTTTAGATTAACTAAATAATTGATATTATTGTCACTTCACTGACCTAGATGGCCCAGGCTGGATAGGACATATCTCTCCTGGATGCCCATGTTCTGACAGACTACTGAATTAGAACCACAGGGAGCAATTTGGAATAAACAATTTTTCTCTGGCATTCTTTCCCCAAGTTACATGCAGTTCCCATCTGTTTTATGGGTTCAGAGAGCAAGAGAATTGGCAAACCAACGGCTATAGACCCAATTGAAAAAAAAATCCAAAAATGACATAGTAGGAAAAAAAAAAACTTATGACAAGGTATCAGGCTACTGAGATGCTAATCCTGGCACTTATAACCTACCAAACCTTATTTTTATTTTTAATAATATACAAGGTCTATTTATGTATTGTGGGGCATAATTTATTTTTATCAAAATGGAGAATTAGGCCCAGATGTCATATACACTCTGTGCACCACTGGCATATCTTCATGCTGCCCTGTGGCACGGTGGACACCATTCTGATAGGTTCTTTACCAATGACTGTAAGATGGGTGTCCAAAAGAAAACATTTTCTATTCACCCTGATCTGGACAACTAAAGCTATGATACTTTCCATAAACAGCGTTTGTTTCTACTTCTCTCTTTTGCTGTGTTATGACTTTGATTCATCTAGACAGTCATTTCAGGGTACACTTCTACACATTCTAAACACACTAGGGATCCACAAGTACCAAACAACAGTATTCCTGCATTTTGTTTTATTCTAACTGTAGATCTTCCAAATAGTTTGTTGAGATGACTTATTTTGTATTCACCTAATGCTTTCAGCTCTCTAAAGTAGTTTAGAAATATATATATTTATTTTATATATGTTTATAAACTTTTTGTATGTTTAAAAACTCGTGTTTTTGTATGTGGATGGGTTTAGAAATATTCTCCTCAAACCCAAAGCAAACTTCATGAAGATAGACATCATTTATAGAAATGAATTCCATATCCCAGCATGCCTAAAAAGCAATGTGTAACACAGAGGACCTCACAGGCAGAAGAATGGTGTCAGGACAACCAGGATCCTGCCACATGGCCACCACATGCCCCTGACAACCCAGTCCACAGCACCATCTTCATGAGGATCTCCTTCCCATCCCCCAGATACCTTCCCTCTAGACCCTGCTATAGAAGGTACAAACACAGAGAGGAAAACAAGAAAAGGCCAAGAATTTGACAGTCCTCTTTCCCCATCCACTCTTGCCCTCTTCCTTCTGTAAATGACCCTAACACATCCATGCTTCAGTCAAGCAGCACAAAGGATACTTGATTCTTTCATTAAAGAAACATCATGAAATACATGATCCTGAAGTGAGGCAAAAGAGGGCAGAGGATAAAGAGACCAGATCAAGGTAGCGTAGAAGGCCAGCCCCAAAACCAGCAGCAGGTGAACCCCTGAGATGCATACCTGTACTTACCCACCTTGAGAGACTCGGTCAACTACTCTAGAGTTCTCCAAAGTAGAGAGTACATCTTAAGTGACCTTCCAAAGGGGGTCCCTGAGGAAGGAGCCTAGGCCTAGACCCTAAAGGCAGCTATCTTCCATTTAAATTACTGGATCTTTACCATTCTACTGGGTTGGGAAAGAGACAGGAGCAATGGGGAATACCAAAAAAAAAAAAAAGCCAATGTATATTTGACAGTTAAGTAATAAGAATGGGTGAGATTTATTGAATAGCCTTACTCTAGAATATATTTGACACAACATAAAAGAAGTAAAGCCTTACAAGTGGCCACTAAAGTCAAAAACTATATGCAAGTGAGTAAATACTTTGAGGAATAAACAGTTACTGTATCCATTCCTGATTTCTCCATCTTGTTCATTGCTTATGTACACCAATTCCTCATCTCAAGATATTAATAATCTTCTCATAGAGTTACTCATAGAAAGAAAACTCAAGAATGCCTTCTTCAAAGGCATTGTCTTTATTGTTGTAACTTTCTGGAATTTCCTGAAAATCTCTCTTCATAACTTTATATCATTACTCATGTGAAAGGAATCTACTTTCACCAGTGTTTAATTGTGCACCATTATGACAAGTCATGTTCCTAATGGTGATGACCAACATGTTATCTGTTTTTTTTTCCCAAGACAAAATTATTTACAGGCAAATTGTGAGGGGAAGAGCTGGACAGAAGCTGCTATCATTCACAGAAATGGACATCACCAAGAGACAGTGCCCATTCACATTACATGAAGGGACCAGCATGGGAAATAGTTGTCAGCACTTCATATTACCCAATGGCACAAGAAGGCATCCCTAGATATGCAAAAGCAAACTGAGGAATTTACCTTCAAGTCCTCACTTCCCTTCAATCCTTCAGGTACAGCCTCCAACTCTGACTCAGGATGTTGTGGATACTGTTAAGTCCTCAAAATCTACTCTTTGCTAAGGTACAAAAATGCCCACTTAGTTTTAACCAGGACCTTGCTTCCATCATCAAAGTGAGCCTCATTTTTTGCAGTAAAACAGATGTACTGGGAGTTCCTTAGATTTACCATGCACCACCAAACTGCTAAGCATCCTTTAAATAGTTTCTAATTGCCTAGCATGGAGGCACATGCCTTTAATCCCAGCATTCTGGAGGTAGAGGTAGGCAATCACTGTTAATTCAAGCCTTCTCAGGGCTATGTTCTGAGACCCTGCTTTACAACAAAGAAACAATTTTTAAAAAGTCATATGGAAGATTGCAACTCTAGAAACCTCCTAAAATATGTCTTCTACATAAACATTAAAAGACGTAAAATGAAACTATACCATAGTGGGACAACAATGTTCCTACTAGACAAAAGAGATTGACAAATAAAATTCCCCATCCTAGGAATGCTTACTTCTTTTGGAATTTCTAGCCAGTGAGGTTCCCAAGGACCTCAAGAGATTAAATTATTCCCAATTCTCTTAGTTACTTTTCCAAAACTTGACATTTAAGACCTCATTGCTGAAAATACCATATACTTGGATCATCAAAACTGAAGAAATCAAGCTGATACTGACAGAAGCCTTGGCCCCATTGGTTAGCTTTCATAGTGCTGCAACGTGTTATGCACTCTACCAGGGGCTAAAAATACACAGAAATCTTATCCACCTGAGCCCTTTGAGCTACAGTTATAACAGACCTGGAAATTCGAGTTTACTAGCACAATAGTTGTCAAGAACATTCTGGAAGTAACAAATTACTTTCTACTACACCAAAATCCTGTGACTAGACAAGCTGTATACCAGAGGAGAAAACCTACTAAAATCTACCACTATCATTCTGCTAAATATACTTAGTATTAAGGGAAGGGAGATAGTGTGTGTGTGTGTGTGTGTGTGTGTGTGTGTGTGTGTGTGTGTATTTACTTCAGGTGATATCGCAAAATGATTACATGGGGCTGAAATCTCACAACCTCTCTTCCTGCTCACTGTTCTCCCAAGTCTTGACAGGCATGAAGCCCAGAGGAGAGCATGACCTGGGGGAACAAACTAAAGTCCCAGCATGCTGAGTCAATTGTCCTTGATACAAAATGTGACCTGTATGATCATTGGCATTTAGCACCACAGGAAGCAGGCAGCAGGAGGGTATGTGTCTGTGGTGTCACAAGAACAAAATTTAAAGATGGAAATGCCAATGGGGATGGAATTAAAAAGACTAAAATGATCTGTTTGTTCCTTGGCTGATGTCAAAACATACAGTATTTCAATTTAGTTACCTCTAGATGTTCTCTCTCCAGCATGACAAGGTGTGGACTTCAGGGAAGAGCCTGTATCAACAGAGAGAAACCTTGCAATGCTTAAGAACTGAAACGATGTGCAACGTAAGCAACAAAACCAGGTAATGGCCAAGCCCTGCCTTCCCTATGAGAGCTATTTTAGGAATACGTTTGCATTTCCCTCTTTTCCTTCTCTGCCCTGTGACACGCTCCACTCTCAAATAAGAGGACAAGCTTATTGATCATCACCATGAATTCCAAAGTCTTCATGCTTTGAGTGATAATACAAACACTGCCACCAGGAAAGTTTAACAGTTTTTCTTTGGCAAGAGGTTGCTAGAATACATCAGATTCCACAAGCTATAAAAGTCCAAGAATCGCCGCTG
The DNA here is from genome assembly GCA_907164525.1 of Lophiomys imhausi. NCBI lineage: Eukaryota > Metazoa > Chordata > Mammalia > Rodentia > Muridae > Lophiomys > Lophiomys imhausi. The sequence continues at coordinate 1,804,955 of CAJQZJ010033828.1, read as the reverse complement.
ACGATGGCATTCTGCAGTCCCTGACTTCTTCTGGCAAGCTGAAGGTGCACAGCTGCCAGGAATGCCTCAGGCTAAGGGGAAGACCTGAGAGCTGCAGTTCTCTCCACTGACATTCTTGCCTTGGCATGGAATAAAGGTCAGAGGCATCTTTGGTTATTATTTATCCATAGGGGGCTCTATTGTGGAATTCATATTAGAAAAGTACATGGGGAAAAGGTGACCCTGACTGTTTATTTCCCCCTTTCTTCCCCAGCCCCAAGGACTTAACATGTTTCCCATAAATCTAAATCTGAGATCTGGCACCAAAAGAGCATTTGCTTAGGAAATCATATCTCTTTCATCCCCAGTCTATTCAAGAGTACATGCTTGAATTACATCAATTCAAGGATGGTTTTATGATTTCTTGATTATCATCATCATCGGCAGCAGTAGTAGGTGTGTATGCATTTGTGTGTGCATGCGTGTGAATGTGTGTCTACTATATGTACATGTGTAGGCTTATGTGCACATGTTGTCTTTGTCTTGTAGCAGAGGAGATTATGAAGTCTTCTTTCTACTTTATCTTTTAAGTCAGAGCATATCACTGAATCTGAAGCTCACAATTTGTGTTAGGCAGATGGCCAGAGAGTTCCCAGCATTTGCCAGCCTTCAAATATCTGATGCTGGGGTAACAGGCGTGCAGGGCCATGCTCACCTTTCTTAACTGAGTGCTGGGGAATTGAATTCATGTCTTCTTGCCTTCACAGCAAGCACTTTTACCCACTGAGCCAGGTTTTACGAATCCACTACCCAACACAACAGAAATGAGCCACAGGCAAATGTTGAGGGCTTGAAATTTTGCTACTCAAAGAGGAAGCACAATGCATCTGTAAAATATATCCCAGATTCTGAGGGTTCAGTAGAAAGAAGTAATGTAAAATATCCTACTAAAAGTCATCAAATAGCTGGGTGTTTCCCTTTAATATCATCACTCAGAAGGCAGAGGGAGGCAGATCTCTGTGAGTTTGAGGCCAGTCTGGTCTACCAAGTGAGTACCAAGACAGCCAAGGCTACACAGAGAGACCCTGTCTTGAAAAACCAATAAATAAATAAATAATAAACAAATAGATGATAAGTAAATAGATAAAATAAAAAAAAAGTCATCTAGAGATTTTATATCCAAGCAACATTTAAAATATATTGAATAAAACAGAGTTGCCTAAAATGCAATTAATATTCTGTTTCTTTTACTTTCTTTGATATGAATACAAGAAAACTAACACACGTATGTACTGCTCTTTCCACCCTGTGCTTCTTGTTTAGGAACATTTCTTCAATCTTCCCCGCCCAGACTTTATTTGACAAAGAATTCAACCTCTGTAGGGTGCCATTTCCCCTTTCTTAGAGATCTGACCAAGGAAATACTCTGAGGTGAAACCTGATTTCTTGGGGTTCCTAACTGAATGCTGAATGTATGGTTCGATCAGATTCTTAAGCTGAGCTCTTTCTGGCAGATTGCCAACTCTTCAGAGGCACTAATCACAGTTCCTTATTACTTCTCCAAGATAAGCACTAGTGTCATTTTCAGCTCATCCTCTCAAAACAGATCTGAAGTTTACTTTATGGTTGCTCTTAATTTTCTATGGTATATTAAGCTAGGATCATAGAATACTGCCTTTTTCAATTCATGGAATGCTTGGTTGTTTTTCTTTTTTATTGTTGCTCTTATTGTTCATTCTTGAGTACTGTAGGTTGGCCTTAAATTCTCTACATAGCTGAGGACTGAGGATCACGTTGAGTTTCTGGTCCTCCTGCCTGTAGCTCCCACATGCTAAGACTGAAGGCATTCACCAGCGTGTCCTATTTATATACTGCTGGGAATCTAACCTAGAGCCTTGTGTGTGCTATATATACAAACACTGTGCTAACTGAACTACATTTCTTTTGTAATTCAACACTTTTCTTTGTAGTTGTTTTCCCTTTTTTAAAAAAAGAGTTTATTTATATTTTATTGTTTTATTTATTTATTTTTTTATTCAAGTTACATCTTGATCACAGCCCCATCCCACCTCCCCTCCTGGTCCCAGCCCCTTCTCTTTCCCCTCCTTGTCCCCACATATCAACTCCCTCAGTTCATCTGTCACATGAGGGCTAAGAGCTTCCTCTTGTGCTGTGACCTGACATGGCAGCCCAGCTAGAGTAAAGTAATCCACTAAGAGACAACACAGTCCATGACAGACACAGCACCCCCTTCACTTGCTAAATGATATGTATGAACACCAAGTTTACTGGTTTTAATCATAAATTCTCTAACATCTATGATATTAAATTGTGTTTTTTTTAACTTTAGAGTTACATATTTACTTTTGTGGTAAAGTTTATATTATTTCTACTGATCTTTATTTTTTAAAAACTTAGATGTGATTGTGTATTGTGTACTATAAATATGCCACTGTTAAAGTTAACACACATTTATTTTTCCATATTTTTAGTGAAAGTTACTAAACACCTCCAAAAAAGTCTTCAGTTTCAAAAATGAGAGTTGGATTACTCATAGTAAACACTGAATATGTTGTTTTATTTTTACTCTGTGTTCTGCTTGAATATAGCAACATACAACCTTGTATATTCTTGTTGCATGTATAGATGTAATATAAAAATGTACAACTCTACAAAAAATATACTTTTTCAAAATCATGCCTTCATTTTTAAACACTGTACCAAGATCTGTTCAGAACACCTGGATGGATGTCCAAAGTCATAAGGTCACTTATACAATCAGAGAGTGACAAGGTTATATCAGTTTGAGAGTTGCTGACAACATTTACTGTGAACCTCAAGGATATCAAGCCAGATCCTAGTTACTCAACATGGACTAAAACCAAGGGATATCATGTACTCTGAGCTCCAGAAAGGAAAAAATTCAAGCCAAAAACCTTATAAAATATTGAGACTATAAAGTATCTCATGCCCATCTCTTCATACCCTTGATTTTCTTGTTCTAAGTGGTAAAACTGTCTTTTTGAGCAAAATTCATGTTTTCTTCTCAGGGATACAGACGCTAGCTGCAAACATTGTTGGAGAATGGAGATTAAGTATTTTAACCCATTTAAGTTGATTATTGCTATTAATTTGGCACTAAAGCAATCATCAACACTGTTTTGAAGCTGTAATTAAAATCATCTGCCCAGTTCTGAGCCCTTTCTCTTGCTTAGTAGAGCAGAAGGAGAAGACCATATGATCCTTGAAGAGGGATGGGTTAGGAGTGATGTTGCAGAAAATGAAGGAAAAAGCTCTGTGTTGTATACATTAAGCTCTGCTGCACCCTTGACTCCTTTGCTTGTCTAAGGATGACACCCTGTCACATGTTGTCTGTGGAGTACATGTGTCATTGGCTGTTATGTTTGGCAGTTCTAAGAGCTCTGGATGGCTATGGTACCCAAGTGACCTGATGTTTTTAATCAGGCAACAAAACACTTCTTCAGAGGTGATTGATGCTTCCAACTATCTGTGGTCCAGTTGTTTTCCAGGAGCAGATGATTTTTAGTTCCAAGAACTTAGGGAGTCTCTCAGACCTCGGTGATCATTTCCACAATAGAGCTGTAGAAAATGAATCTTCCCCTTTTTTTTCCAGGTCTCAATTATAAGACTGCGTAGCCAGGAACTCACATGAAGAAACAATATGAAAAGAATTCTCAAGAATAACATGGAACCCTGAGTGTCACAACCAGAAGAGCATGTAGCTGTCGGAAGTCCACCTTGACTAAAACTACTAGATTAAAACTATCAGATTTCCCATGGAACTTTTGCTAAATAAGGTATCACTCATGAGAAAAAATTAACACTGAAGCCATATATACACAGACAACAAAAATAGAATAACAGAATCAACAGGTTCTCTCTCTCTCTTTCTTTCTCTCTCTCTCTTTCTTTCTCTCTCTCTCTCTCTCTCTCTCTGTGTGTGTGTGTGTGTGTGCGTGTGCATATAGGTATATAACAATAATTACCCAAAAATGAGGCTAGCAATATAAGAGTGGGATACTTGGAAAAACCTGGAGAGAGGGGACTTGAGAAGGGGTGGAGGGAGGAATGGGAAAGGGGAAAATGATAGAATTATATTTTAACTAAGAAACATATATACATATGTGAAATAAAACATCAGCTCCCCCTCTGAATAGAAGTACTTGATAAAATATGTCCACAGAGACATCTTTGTTAATATAGAAATGTCACTAATATAGTTTTCTTAAAATAAGTAATAGTGTAATTGTAATGAACATCCAATTGAGCATCAAATAATAAATTACATAGCACAGTTTACATGTGGATAAATAAATCACAGTGGCTAACAGATGGCTCTGTGTATGAACAAGATTACATTTGATTTTCTTCTTACTCAGACTTTTGTATTGATCATGTTATACTCAAGAATACCCCAGTCATAGAGGAAGACACTCATCTCCTGACAAAAATGAAGAGGTGACAACATGTAAATATAGTGGACTCAAGAATGTATTGTTTTTACTGTTTTGTGTGTGTGTGTGTGTGTGTGTGTGTGTGTGTGTGTGTGTGTGTGT
>CAJQZJ010033828.1:1735502-1789108 GCA_907164525.1 Lophiomys imhausi | reverse complement strand
CTTAATGTCTTATAGAAATAAAAAGAGAACCCAAAACACATGAAATTTCCTGTAAATTATGAACTTTCTATAATGTAGTATATTCTTATTTCTGTTTTCAATTTGCATTATGCTATAATGAGGTTATTTTCAACTTACTGAAATATACTAATAGCTTTGAATTGCATTAAAATTTTGGGTTTTTCATACTACTATAGCTTTTCAAATTACTACAGCTTAGAAGGTTTCTTTGCCATAGAACACTGGTGAAATTTTCCATTTGATTGGAGAGAAGACTTGATCACCTTACAAAAAGGTGAATCAGGGAGGCAGATAAACTACTTTCACAGAATCACAAGATGGAACTCTCTGTGATGGACATATTATCACCTTTATTTCTGCAGGTGATTTTGGTAGATTAGAATAGATTTAAGGGTGGATATCTTCTGCACATAGAATATGATCAAGAATAACTATACTCCAAGTCCTCAAGTCAAGTGTGTATAACAGATCAGGACCCAAAACTAAGGAACATGAAAAACAATGCATTTTAATATGGATGGACATAAGGAATTATGGTTGCCTTTCTATAGCAAACAGCTGTTTTATATTGCATTGAGAACAGGGATATGGTTACTGGATTTTTATGTAGGAGAAAGTGGCCCCAATCAATATTAGTAATTAACTTTATAGACATTCATATTTTCTATTGAAGACCAATAAAATGTGTACACACATATACATACATATATATGTCTAAGTTTTACTTTTATAAAACTAGGTGCAAGGTTCAGCCCTACTAAGGTTATCTGAAAATTCATCAATAAAAACAGATTGAGCTTCAGGATGCCCACAGCTTCTTATGTGTCAGAGTATGTGTTGGTTAGTATAGTTGGTTATTTGCTTCAACATGGTGACAGCTGATTTATAGAACTGAACATGTGAGTCAAGTGTAGTCAATCCCTATGTCATCAAGTGGTATGACTGAACCAATGGCTATCACAAAGGGTCTTAGTCACTGCAACAATCTTGTCCTTACCCAGAAGAAACTCCTGATGAACATAGATTAGTAGGCATAATATTGAATACACCCAACATGTCAACAGGCACAACCCCAGCAAGGATGATAATTATAATCCGAGCGATGAAGCAGATGGACAATGAGTAGATGTGCCACTGAGGGGCAGCTCCTTTAGAGCCCAGTGAACTCCTGCTCCCAGGGACGTAGCTGTAACAAGTTCACTAGGCTTGACAGATGGTAAGACACTGATTTCCAGCTGTAAAGCTTTGTTCCAGTCTCTGGGAATCTGTCAGTAAGTATTATTATACTTTGCCTTCTATAAAACCCCGATGTATATTTTTTCCTAAGGTCCACTTTATAGAAAAAGAAGTAAATAAATAAAAGCATATGAAGCCACAATCCTTGAGTTTTTGGTTTCATTCATATCTTTATAATAAATCTCCATTTCTCAGATCAACGACATATGTCCCTATTCTAAACATCAAAAGACATGTTACCTTAATTTTAAAATATGTATGTATTTATATGAATATATGTATATATGTGAATATACAACCAAATATGTATATATGTTCACACATATTTTATTGATCTTATTTATGAAGACTAATGTTTTGGCTTATGTAGTGTTTTTGAAAAAAGATTAAATACAAAAAGGAAAGGTGAGATCTGCCTATCTATCACATACATATATATGTACATATATATGTGATGTATATACACGCATATAAGTGATATACATATCTATAGAGACAGAGTCTATGTTAAATACCCTGCTTTGTGATCAGTTTGTTATATAAGTATTCTTATCATAGAATTTTAATTAAATTCAAGTTAATTTAATCCATTTCAAGTTAACATGATTCAACATTATCTTTGCCATAATAAGGAAAAACAACAAGGTTTAGAACTGAGTAAATCAATGTTTCATCCTGGGCTTTGCAAAAGCAGGCAAATTTGTCTTGCTGAACCCTTGTATCAAAGGTAAAATGGGCTGCCTGGGAAATCATTGTTTGGAAGTAAGGCAAAGCCCCCAGGGATCACACTGCTGCCCTTCCTCCCCAGAGTTGGCAACACACAGACACTCTTGACCTAATGCCCTAGTGCATGCCAAGTAGGAAAAGTAATTTCATTTTCTTGACAATATCTTTACCAGCCACAAGTAGAGCAAAATTAACCTCAGAACAACTTATATTTGTGACTGAAACGGAATAGCTATGTAGTTAGTTAAGTAGTGATGGTGCATGCAGCATTTTCTGCACACTGCAGTGAGTGGCCATCTCATTCCACGTGTGTAGGGGTTAGATAAATTAGATTTGGAAAATATATAGGAGTTTCTGATACTGTCTCTTAATTCGGGGCCTGAAGAGCATTATCAACATGAAGTCAGCAAAAACAGGAAAGACTCAATAGACTGAAAAACAAGTTTGAAGTCAGGAAAAACAGGAAAGACTCAATAGACTTGAAGAAACAAAGTATCTGGCCTGACATTGTTTTCAGCTGCTAAGTGGGCGCAGCCCAAAGTAAGCTGAAACAGAGTTCCTCCTATTTAAGGACATTGCGTGGAGCCCAGAAGAGAAGAGGCCCCTGATGCTAGAGAGCTCCAAGAGTCCTGCTGAAAAAAGGGCTGGCCATTGATGGCCAGCTCTCTCCCTGAAGCAGAAAGAAGCCGGTGAGCAAAGAAAGCCTGAGCAAGACACCAAAAGGCCAAGGACTGGACCCTGTGGCTCAGCTTTTGCCTAGAGGGGTTTGATCTGTCCAAACAGTGGCCTAAAGGAAACTGCCTGGCTTTAAGGACTGAGGCAGAGCAGCTGAGTTCCTGATTCAAAAGAAGTAAGTTGGCCTGCAGACGGCTGGGGTCTCCCACAGAGAAGAAAGCATGAAGCCTTATTTAAGGTGAGACTGCAATAACCAACTTACCCTGACGAACCTGCAACTGAGAGATCCAGAAAAAGGATTGCTAAGTGCGTTAAAGGGTCTACCCCAGAGACTGTGTTCCTGACGACTGAGGACCTGCCCCAGAGACTGTATCATTCTAAAAGGTTATGAAAGTAGTTGTTATAATTATCAATAGGTTTAGTGGATAGGTTAAAGGGGTTGTAGGAATTTATAGGATTAATAGTTAAGAAATTGTTGGTGTTTGTTATAAGTGAATTTAGTAATAAATAAATAAGTGATAAATAATAAAAGTTCGGTTACACAGGTGCACATATTAATAGCTTAAACGCTACATGTGTAAGCATTACTAAGCTCATTTAGCAATTGCTGACCTCTACATTCTTCTACCAGGTTTGCTTTCATTCTTGTCCCACAGATAACCAATTGGGGTAAAACTAGATCTTTTAAGTGCAATAAAGCTTAATAATTACTCAAACTTGTCATCCATAAATCATGACTAATAGGACATTTCATGACAATTTCTCACTGGTAAAATCATTCATTGTGCCTCTATGATAACATAAGTACCAGGGGCAATCTGTGAGCTCATACATAACACACCTTTATTTAAAGAGAGGTGGTGTTTGTCTTGCTAATCACATCCTCCAGCAGATTTAACACACTGTATAGATACATCACAGTTGAGTTGAAAGGGGAAGGAGAAATTGCTCCAGATCTACTATTATTCTAAACTTATGGCAAGTCATCTCTTGGTGATTGTTTCCTTCATTGCATGGGAAGTAGGATCATTTACAGTGTGGCTCTTTGTTAATCCAGGTAGATGGAAGCAGTAAAAGCCTTAAATTAGACACCTATCTATAGACACCTATCAGAATGATGTTATCCTCACCGCCAATTTTGCAAAGGGTTTCCAGGGAGCTTTCTTTTGCTCACTGGGAAAGATTATATTTGATGTGAGACATCTGATATTTAAATGGTAACACCTGCAGATCATATTAGATTTAGAGTGATACTTGAAAACTGATAAGGGAAAATATCTCTAATGAAACTAGTAGAGGCAGAATATTTTGCTTTCTCCTTCTTACTACTCCCCCCCCAAAAACCACAGATATGTGAAGTAAATAATATATTTTTAATATGCATACATTTGAGCTTAAGTGGGTGTGTGAATGATGATTCAAGTCCATAATTCTGTGATTATAGAAAAGCTGTACTTAAAAAATACTGACTCACATTTGAAGTTTTCAAATATATTCAGACAAATTATCTCAGTATCTTCCTGAAATAATACTCAAGGATGATCGTCTACATCTACAGATGAAGAAAATAAGACTCACCTATGATGATAAAAGATAGTCTTGCCTCAAATCCAGGGCTTCTCTACTTTAGGCTAATGTTCATTATGTGGACCTAAAGAGGTTCATTAATATCAAAGTGTACTGAATTGGAACTAACCAACTAATCCAAGCTTTCCTCACTAGTCACCAGAGTGTCTCAAAAACTTGTCATGGTCATCTAATGGTGGCGAATATCTCTGATTCTTTGTGAACACTGACAATCAGATCATTGAATGTGAGCCATATATTGTGATGTCAGTATATTCTATACAGTAGCCAATTATATTCTCTCCTTTGTTTTCTGTTTCTGTGTTCTACTTTATCTTTCCTAGCCTTCCCTTATCTTCTCCATCGGACCCTGTAGACACTCTGGCTCACTCTGAGCAAGGCTTCTCTAACCTCAAACACTGTCTTAGGACACAGCCTTCAACTTTGGATAACCCACATGTGAAGTTTACCTCCAGGACACCACCCCCTCTGAAACTTCTAGAAAAGAGGAATGAATACGTGAATTGTGTCCTAACAGGAGATCTTTTAATGGCAATTGTGATCCTGTATTAGAAATAAAGTTATGTAATGTGATAATATATCTTCATACAATTTGCACTTGGAACCTATGCTGCTACAGTAATCAGAAATCATAATTTTCAGTTGGTACGTGAGAAAAGTGAGTTTCATAAAGATAGCGAGGATTGAGTAAACACAATAGAAATTAAACACAGAAGTCAGCTTCCCTGTCTTTCTTCTATCCCTGCTACTTCTCCTTAATCCCACTGTTTCTCTGTCCTCAACAATATCATTTTAAGGAATTAATGACCTGTGACAAGGACAGAATATTTTGTTCTGCACTTAACCTTCCATCTGTTTGTTAGCAAGTATTTAATCTCCAATCAGCCTTACATTAGAAAGTCGTATCTTGTAGAAATCTATTAATTAGAAACAAATGTGCTTCTTTCACCCTCCTCTCCACCCCAGCAAGAAGGTGCAGAGATGTTAGCATGGTCTACCAAGGACATAAGCTGAGGTCACAAGCTGCCTTTGACTCTGATGTCCATTGCCTGAGTGTTGAACTGAACATTTAACTGTCTCAATCTTAGTAGGTGAAGTTAGTATTGGAATGGGATTGTCATGTTTTGTAGCTCCAAATCTGTAAGTTTATAATTGTGGATAAAATACCAAGTATCCAAGAGCTGAAACTCCATTTATCAACATGCTTCCAAAAAGTTGGCACAAAATTGCATCAATAATTACATCAAAATAGAAGAAATAAGGGCTTCTCAAAGGTTTTGTAATAATATTTTGTAGAAGAATAAATATCTTTAATCACCCAAACCGTCATCCTTTCACTTGTTTATTTTGTTCAAATTTATTTTACACACCAGTACTTCTCGAAGTAGTTTTCCTTAAAATGTCTTTCTTAAATGAAAATACTCTACATATGAACACACTATAGGATACAATTTAGAAGCCTGGTTTTTCTTCTTTGTAGGAATCTTTGCCTTAATTCTAAAGAATAAATAAAAAGCAATAAAATGTTACATTTTCAGAAGTGAGTTGACTGATAATCTTTATCTGAGGTGTTATGACCTAAACATGTTAGTCTATAATTATTTGGACATTAGAGAGACTTGTGTGACAACATTCTGCATCTATGTCTCATGGCAAGGCACCAGCAGCAGACAATCAAGCAGGGCTGTGACACTGTTAATTGAGCAGAACAGGAGACTTTTATATCGTTATTCATGTTCATGTTTTCATCTTTAGACAAATAAGTAAATGTCTTAGAACTGTGGAATTTGCTGTTTTCTTTATGTTTGGTTCAAAGGACATGTTGTTTACTAAATGATAATCTGAAATTCTTAATGGTCTTAATAAGTAAACTTTTAAAATATAATTGTAAGTTATTGATCCCATGCCAAAAATCTGTCAGTGGTGTATAAATTAACATGGACATATGTTGATGCATAATTCACCATTTGCAACAGGGTTTTGTTGAAAATTCATCAAAGGGCCTTTTTACATCAAGTTGCCCAACAAACAAGTAACCAGAGGCATTCAAATGTGGAGTTAATATGGCTTCTGAATTTAGCCTTTGTGTACTTTGTAACATTGCTATGAGATGTGTTTAAACATGGCATTTATTACTTAGAAGCACAGAGATCTACACCTAAGAGCTAATTGAGAATGAATAGAAAGATCACCTTTCTCAGTTTGCCCAGTCTGTAGTCCACAAACCAACTGCAGCGAATGTGCTTACATGCTTATTGAAAAATATCCTTGCCTTGTCCCATTCAATTCTTTGTCTTTCAAAAATCCCAGCTGCAGTTTATAAGGGTGAGATCCAAGAGTCTACAAATAAGCAACTAGGGTTCCTTTACTTGAGGTCACTAATAAAACACCTGAGGAGAATTAGGCACTCAAATATGCACCCATATTCCTACCACAGCATCCTCCCACTATATTTAAAAGACCAGTAAATAAATAGGAACAACAACTTCATGGGAGCAAATAATCCCATGTCAATGTCACTAGGATAATTTTAGTTACTGGCCACAACATGTGCAAGCTTACCACTTGCCAGGTCCGGTTCTCATCACTGAAGCACATTAATTTATTTTCCATTCTCATCAAACCTTGGAAGCAGGTGCCAACTGATCTCCAGTTTATAAATAAGGAAATGGAAACTCAAAGTAGTAAGTGACTTATGCTGCCAATTCAGGAATTGCCACTTCCTTGGCTCTATTTCTAACAAATTTCATTCCTAACCTTGTCTTGACATAACAATTAAGAAGACACAAAGTTTCTTTTGACGTGAAAATTATAAAACATCTGCTTAAAATCTCCATCTGCACAGCCTTCTCATGGATAAACAAATTCCCTTTACACATGTATTAATATACTTATGCTAATGGCACATACATAGCCACTCAGTATTTATGTCAGAGTCTGATTTATATTTCCAGTAGATTTCTGTCTTCAGAAGGATAGTATAGTAGCAGTTGAGATGGACTAGGAGTAGGATTAACAAGTTCCACATAGACACACTGAAAATGAATACATATTAATCAGAATATTCTATTGAAAAGACAGTTAGGGATAATAAGAATATTTCCTTTAGGTAAATTAGCAAATATTTATTTGACTACAGTAACAGAGAGAACTAAACATATCTTAGAAATGACCATCCATATAGGTCTATTTTACAGTTCTGAAAAAAAAATCAATGAAATGTTTTTGGAGGTGGACCATGGTACTACAATTCTGGAGGGCATCTTTGGGAACATTTTCCCTAGAGACTCAGGTACTGAGCAGCTTGTAAGCACTGCTATAACAGCTAGTGATCAGTCAGGCCTGTGTACGGACAAGATTAAGAAAAATCTATGCATCTCCAGCCTTGGAAAAATCTCTCTGCCTCAAGAGTATTCTGGTTTTGTTGTTTTGTTTTGTGACACTCTAGATATTAAAGCAGTAAACTTTGCTGATGTAATAAAACTGGAAGGGAAGTCAAGGCATGAGTCGACACATCAGGCGTTTTCTTCCCTGTCTCTTGTCTTCCTATACCTATGTCTTTGCTCAAATACTTCTGTCCATTTCACTTGAATAGTCTTCAGGGCCAGGTAATCCCACTTAGCTGCAAGGTATCCCAGCCATAACAGCAAATAGCCAAATGCCAGACATCCTGTTTCCATCCTTGTTTGTATGTTATTTATTTACAGTGTAATAGGCATGGTAAATTCTACAAGGTCTTAATTGTACAGACTTATAAGAAACTGACATGGAACCAAAAAATTCAATACAGAGACAAATATAACCAAATCCATCACTTTCCCCAGTTTTTGTTTTTGTTATTGTTTTTTGGTTTTTTTGTTTGTTTTTTGGTAACATGGCTTTATCTTCTGACTCTCACTTTTCCTCATTTCATCATCTGCCAAATCACATTGAGATTTTCTCAGACATCTTAATAGCAAAACTAGTGGAGATGGTAGAACTACAATAGACTGTTGAAGTATGGCATCTTTTCTTGTCCATTGTCAGCAAAATCTACATACAAATATCCATTTCATTGGGACCACCTCCTCTCACCATCTTCTCTTTAAAACTAATATCAATGTTAATCCTCCCCACTTCCTGCCACCTACATTTTATTCCCCCTCTTTGGCCCCATCCCTAGTTCTGATGGTCCATTACTAGTTTCATGCTTTCAATGGATAATCCAATTTGAACACATACATCTAATGATTCAGAGCCAGAAGTCTCATATGAGAATAAGCAGTTTGTCTTTTGGGGTGCTAAAGGATTACTCAATTCCTGTAAGGATGCAAGGTAGAGTCCCAATCTGCCAAGGACAATCTTGAGTTGTCCTACGTAAGTGCATTTATTGAATACATAAGAGCTAATATAGACTTTGTTCATGGTATAAATTAGCAGAACCTTTAGATGCTTAGACAGATGATTAAAACCCAGAATGCAGAAGTAGGTAGATATTTTCCTAAAAAGTAACTAAAAGAAAAACAACTACAGGGATCCAGTCAGCTTTCATCCCTGGATCTGTTGTCAAACATTCTCAGCTTATAAGGGAAGAATGGTTCAAATAAATACCACTTCAATTCACTTTGCCAATGTCTATACACAGAGAAAGAATAACAATGAAAACTGAAAGAAATATATGCGATTAGAGCCTCTTTCCACTGGTCAATTCAATTGTTGTATTGCACTTTTCTAGGGAATATCAGAGTCATCTTTGTAAGTTTCCTAAAATACACTTGGATGGGAAGGTTCGGCTTCACTTTTATGGCTACCTAGGACTAATGTGGAGAGTTTACTAGGTGACTCTATAGGGAATCGTTGAAGATTCGCTCACAGAAAGCAGGCTAACACACACCACTGACCTTCACCCATTTTGTTCTCCTTTCCTATAATATATTGCTTTTCTTTAAGAGGAATTATCTCAATCTGCAGAGTCCAAATTCTGGCTTCCATCTCTTCCTACTCTAGCAATCCAGCAAATTTCAGTATTTTTGTTTGGAGAAATTATTGTCTTAGGGAGTACATGAAAAACCTAACATGTTTCCTATGCTTCTAGTCTATGGATCTATACTTTCTAGTATGTATATGCCTATAAACATGCATGTATAAATGTACATATATTTATATGTGTAATAAATGTATACATCCATATGTGGGTACACAGGCATATACACATGTAAATTAAGTGGATATTAAACATTATAAAAAATTTATCTCAAGTTTTCTTCAACAGATTAAAAAACTGTTCTCAAAATCTAAATTATCTTAATAAAGTAAGACTGAGAATGCAAAAAAATAAATAAATAAATAATAAACAAACAAACAAATGGGAACAAATGACATAGAGAAAATAAAATGGAACAAATATGTGTGAACAAAATGATGTTGCAGAGTGTGAAGGTGCATGCCTTTACTTCCAGCATTCTCCAGGCAGAGACAAGGCGATATTTGTTAGTTCAAGGCCAATCTAGTCTGTTCAAAGAGTTTCAGTCCATGAAAGGCTACCAATGGAGACAAAGAGACTTTATCACTATTTGTGTGGGTCTATGTGTGTATACATATATGTGTGTTGTGTGCACATGTGCATGTGTATATATGTATACACACACACACACATTCATAATGGGATATGGCTGCTCCTTTTCTGTTATTTCTCATTATCCTGATCTAGTACAGCACTTACCTAAATCTAAGTAAAACAAATCTCAAGGACTTTCACTTATTGCTAGAATCAGACCAAGAGGCAAAGGTAGCCTGAACGGGATAAAGTCAATGGGTAATCTCCAGTAAAATCAGATAACTTAAACATGAAGCTCAGTGAAAGAGCCCTGCTGGACTCTAGAATCCCTGGCTTTGGTTCTGATTCTATTTCACTGGAGATCATTCATGCTTCTTCAATTATAAAAAGTATTCATTTAGCTATGCAACAATTGTCTATGCACACCATACATGCCTGCTTTCTACTTTGGAAAAGAACATCTACCTCAAGAGTTTGTTTAAGGAACAAATGATGTTATACTTTATGATGGCTAAAAAAAAGCAGGAAAAGTTCTGAGCACTTTACATAGATATCAACTCATATGGTCCCCTGAAGTGTGTGCTGCCATCAATCCCATTGACCAAAGGAGAAAAGTGAATTACAGAGAGATTGGATTATGAGTTCAAGTTCATTTTGCTAATAATTGGCACATCTGGGACAAAAATGCAGGAATCTGCTTCCCATAGTTAAAAAATATAAATTGCCAAATGCAAAACCAGAACAAAATAGAAACTAAATCATTCAGTATTATGATCATTCTTAGAGAACACTGTTTACTACCATCCCTCCTTTCCAAGCAATCATGACTCCCTTTGGTGAGGACTATAGCTTTTCGACGTATATTTCAGCTTTCTTCTGTTCCAACTACAGCCATTCCACCCAAAGCAGAAAGAGCAGCTCCCTTCTGGGTCACAAGCTTCATATGAACACAAGGATCTTGCATTTGCTTGTCTTCACTCCCTCTCCTTTCTGACCTATCATCTTCATTTCTTAACTCCACTCTCTCCTCAAAGGTTGTCTTGCTATTTCTGGAAAGAGTCAAAGTGATGCCATTTCAAATCTTCACATTGTTTAATGTCAATATGAGTAAGTATTCTTCTTCCAAGTACCCCAGGATGACAGGCCATTCTAGGCAACCCCATTCAAGAGAGTAGCCTCGGTCAACCCCTCTGGTTTAACGTGTCTTTGCCATTCACAGAACATTCCCATGCCTTGGTGCCATACTTCTGCTTACTCTCTGTATCTGTCTCTAGCTTGGAAGCACCACGGGACAGCTACTATTATCTATGGCACTGAGTCCTCATTGCCTAATATTGTTATTTGGCACATAATGATTATCGAAAAAAGACAGTAATACATTTTAAAGGAAATCAGTCATGAAAAAAAAAAATAAAAATCTAAAACATGTATATTAAATTTCATTTAAAATTTAAAAATCTAAAATTTGTTTGTGATCACTTTTAAACTAGCCTAATAGAGCAAAGAAATAACACCAATAGGAGAAACTAAAGCATGTGGCTGGGACACACAAGTCCCCTCTCTGTTGAGAGTCATGTGTTTATGTGGAGAAAGAAAAATGACAAGAAAATAATAAATTGGGTGTTAACACTAAAGTGAACTAATTCTGCAATAAAGAGAAATATCTAGTGTGGATACCTACATAGAAGGCAGGGTCACAGTGTTGGAATCCAACTCTGGAAATCTAAGAATTCAAAATGAGCTGCTGAGATACTTTTACCCTGGGGATAGTGAGTACTAACCCCAACCATAAGGCACATATTCTCAAAAGGGCCACTGTATTCTATCCAATGAGGTCATCAGTTTCTTTGGTATAAAAATTTAAATATCCTGTATCCTTCCAAATGGCAGGATTGTGAAATGAGGGCTTTCTTTAAGATATTCATTTTGTGAAAAGTAGCTTATCTATCATAGATATAGAAAGACAGAAAATATGGGTTACAACTTTTCAAAAGCTTTGTGACAAGATTAAGAAATTCAGAACACCTAAGCAATAGGAAAGACAGCTTTAGCATGATAAAGCCATCTGTGAAAGATAGACTCTCTGAATTCTGATCCAACCACATCTCTTATTAGTTTTAATACTTAAAATAAGCCATTTAATATGTTAGAGTCCCAGTCTATTAATATATGAGATTAAAATTCAAATGAATTCTAAAGCAGTGATTTCCATCTTCAAAGATATTGACATTTGTATATAGATAATAAGTTTGTCATTATGGGACTGTTTTGATATTATCTTCATTTCCTAGCTGCACCCTGATCACACAGACCATAGGCACAAGCAGAGGCTACAGACTGCAGGTAGAGCAACACACATTTCTTCTATTGATAAATCAGGTGGGAAACCTTCTTCTGACTCCCAAGTCTTGTTTGAAAGATATATATACATATAGATAGATAGATAGATAGATAGATAGATAGATAGATAGATAGATAGATATAGTTATAGATATTTTAAAGCTCACCATAGAAACCCAAACATACGATTATCCAAGATCCATGCTGCCTACTTTGTGTACATTTTTTAAAATACATTAAAGTTTCACATGTCCAAAATATGGAAATATATTTCATCCTCTCTACCAAATTACTTCCCAGGCTACTCTCCTTTGTCCTTGATGTGAGATAGGGATTTCAAAACTTTCTTTTCATACCTCATCTGACATATGTATCCTGAGAATGAGTGTTTGGTACTTACCACTCAACTGTGTGAAGAAATTAAATGTAGTCACTTCAGCTCCATCACTATAATCTAATACACAATTCATAGTTAATCACATTGTTTTGATACCCTAGTGGAGTATATATCTAGCTCAATAGAAATAAGAAATGTAATGTGAAATATAGTAGTTATTTTAAATATGAAGTTGCCACAGCACGAAAATAAAAAAAGAAGCAAATGAAATAATACTTCTACTCTGGTTTAACTCAGTGTGTGCAAAGTATTATCTCCTTAATATTTATCAGTCATTAAAACTTTCCTACTGGGTTACTATACTAATATCTCATTACTGATGAGGATTTTTTCATACTGATATATGCTTTAAGCTGATGTCAAAATCTTAATTCAGATTTCAGATTTGTTTCTCAGTCACTCCTGTACACCCCCAGTCTTCAATGAGTCATGTGAATTGGACAATGCAGACTGTGGAAGCAACACATTTGACATTACGTTATTTACTGTGTCAAGTAATATCATTTGTGCTTGAGAATTCCTTTTCAAAGATTAATAAAAAAAAAAAAACTACATCCAAGTATGACTGATAGACTTAGATTTCTTTTTTTCTTTTTGGACTGCTTTTGAAATTTTGGATTATATCAAGTTCTAAATCTTTTCTGAATAGAAATCTACAATCTTAATATAGTTTCCATCTGGAATCACTTTTTACCTCCATTCAATTGAGTTTCTGTCCTTTGGAACCTCTCCAGGTTTTCTCATATATTTAGCTAGGGTCATTATTCCAGTTTGAAAACAAAATTATAGGTATAGTCCAATATTTATTGGATATAAAATTACCTTGCAATTAAAAAATATAACTATGTAAAGGTGGGATTTTACCATATTTTTCCCCTAATAGACAGGAATTCTGAAACATTTTGTTCCACTTAGTAGTGGGCACTGAACCTAGGACGTTATGCACACTGTGTAAGTTCTTCACCACTGAGCTCTATCCGCAGCCCACTGTTGCCTTCTTACTTACTCAAAGACCTCATTGAGTTAATGAGTCTGCCTTGAAGTCATTCTGTAGCCTAGTTGAGCCTTGCACAGATAGCCAGCTATTTCAGCCTCTGAAGTAGACAAAGTGTAGGCCTCTCCGACCAGAACTGGCTTTTTTTTGAGAAGAGTTATGTATGTCAGTATTAATGATGAAACTGACAAAACAAGTTACTAGTTTCCCTTTGGAACTAAAATAAAACAAAGAAACATGTAAATTTAATACAAATCATCAGTAGTTAAAGAATCACGTAGAAAACTAAATGTTCCTATTTATTGACATAAGAAATACATTTACAAAGAGTGGCCTCCATTCATTAGGGTGAAATAGTTATTTCATTTTCAAATTGCAGGAATGGATCAAACAAAGAAAGATTTCTTTACTGAAAGATGTTCTTGTTGGCCACATGCCTTAATCCCAGCACCTGGGAGGCAGAGGCAGGCAGATCTCTGTCAGTTGGAGAACTACAGAGCTAGTTCTAGGACAACCAGGGACACACAAAGAAACCATGTCTCAAAAAAAAAAAAAAAAAAAAACAAGCAAACAAAACAATACAAAACAAAAAGATGTTCTCACCATCCCTTCCTCTCTGAAATCAAGGTAGCCTTTAAGATTTATTATTGTTGTTGTTGTTCCTGTTTTATAGTTATGGTTATGCATTGTGGAGAGGGACTACCTGCCAGGTGAGCATATGGAGGTCAGAGGGCAGCTTTACAGAAGTGATTCTCATTTTCTAGACTAGGGATTGAACTCAGGTTGTCTGGCTTGTATGGCAAGTGACTTTACTTGGTGAGACACCTCACAAGTAACCTGAGTAGGTTTTCATTTACTTGGAAGACTAATGGAAAAGATCTATCTGGGAACACATTGATAAGAATATGTCCTTTCTTGAGTTTCATTTTGAGACTGTTCAGGGAACAAAGGGGAATAGAATATTTCCTCCCATTATTACTGGATAATTCACTATTTGGCAATTGATAGGTTAAGTGTTGGACTCATAAAGGGAAACTGTTGTCACATTTGATTCTTACAAGACAATTTCTGATTTAGCTTCAGCCATTATATTATTCAATCTCTTATCTTTTATATGATTTGCATAAATGAAAATGTAAATTAAATAATGCAAATGCTTAGTCTAGTTTTTTATGCACAAAACTTTAGTGCAACTAATCCTATATTAATATACTATAAGCACCATGTTAATGTATTTGACTCTGAGAAAATTGAAGTGATTAGAAAAATAGCATCTTAGTTCTGTTCACTAGACTTTGATTCATCTGACAGAAATTAATTAGTTCAACCTGATTGGCTTGGTTTAATAACAATAATAATAGAGAACCAAATACTGAAGCCCAACAGAGAATAGGAAGCCTATGAAAGGATATGAGATTCCCATTAGGTGTTACAGAATTAGCATCTTATCTCAAGTTAGCAAACAGCCATGGTATATTAGTCTTTTTTTAGCATTTGTGTCCATTTTGCATGATGGAATATATTGTCTATGGACTGGTTCCAAAGATATCCTGTAGTAGTTCTTTTTATATCCAATTCCAGCTCTTTAATCAATGTGGTCTATCATCAAATTGTGATTTAAATACAATTATCTTCAATATCAGGGAAACACACATAACAACTGTCACCTTAAACTCCCCATATGCTTTATTGTTAATAACCATTTTCAGAAGTTTACCTGAAATGGAGAAATAATTATATCTATGACCAGCAGTGACAGTAGAGGTAATAAAATAGCAATAACCAACAATTATGGTTTCATTAATAGTAACGCCGAATCTGTGTCTTGATTTAAAAAAAAAAAAAGACATTGGGAAGAAGAGAAGAAGAAAGAGAGGAGGGGAGAAAAGGGGAAGTGAAAGAGGAAGAGGTAGAGAGACAGAGAGGGAAAGAGAGGAGAAGGTAGAGAGTTTTAAAAGGGGAAAGTTTATCTTTTAAGAAGAAATATTACAAAGTATCTTAGAGACAAATATTGAAGTATTGAAATAATAAAAGAAAGGTGCCTTTAATAGATTTTTAAATATCAGACAATAGATACTGCTTTATTCATTCTAAGAACATGCAACCAAAATTTAATATACAGATGACGATCTTAATATAAGCTATCCATTTTCATTAAATTGAATTTAAATAGTATTTTCTAAGTTTTACCTATAACTATATTACATTTATTAAATTCTACTATAAAACTAATCATGTTATATGAGAAATTGTATTTAACCAGTCAGAGTTAGATTGCTTCTAAACAATGTAAGAGACTATACATTTTATATTTTAAGTGAAACTTTTTTTTCTGGTTTTGCATTGTATAATAGACATTAAGAAGGTTGCACGTTATAGCAGAATGTTTCCAAATTTTAGCTTTTTCAATTAGTCCTTAAAAGGGAGGATAATCACCTACTGCAGGGTAATTATGGAATATTAAAATATTTAGTTTCAAAACAAAGGAAGAAAATAAATATTACCCTAATGCTTTTTGTGGGAATTGGTATTGCAGAGACAGTAGAATAAAAATCCTGGGATCACATTAGGGAATTCACACTTTCCTTCACCCTGGCAGGCAGCTCTGTGAACACAGTGACATGTGCAAATGTGTTTCCTCACCACAAAAAGAAGTATTTCAATAAAATTAGCAGATTTTTATAAATGACCTTTTTAACACAACTGACACGCATTAACAAGTATATTTAGAATATCACAGCTGTTCCAGAACTTCTGTGATTTAAAAAAAAAAAAAAAAAAAAAGCTATGACATTTTGGTAGCATCCAATATGCCCAAAAGATGGAAGGATATGGTCATCCTTCCAATTTCCATTTCATTAGAATTGTATTTGTATTTTCAAAAGCAAATCCCTGTTATGACAAATAATGCATCTATGGGACAGAAAACAAAACAAGCTGTGTGCTTCTTAAGTTTCTTGACTTGAACTCAATTCTATGATGGATTAGACTAAGGTAAAGGGCAAACTGGATCACACTCTCTAATTGTGATGCTGAATAATTGCCTCATCCTCGTAGGAAACAGAAAAGGACTAAATTCTCTAACTTCTCTAGATACTCTCTTTATAAAGTTCTTGTCATTCCCTTTGAGTGAGAGTGTGTGGGGGGACATGTGTGTGCGTGTGTGTGTGTGTATGTGTGTGCGCGTGTGCGTGTGCGTGTGTGTGTGTGTGTGTGTGTGTGTGTTCATCCATTTTCTCATAAACAATGAATGTGTTGAAGAATAAAAGTGAAAGAGAAAGCCTATGTCAAATCCCTGGACAGTTGCATGATTTCTTTAGACTTGTTTCTTCCTTAATAAGAATCTGAAAGAACAAAGATCCTCCTCCTTCTCTTGAGGGTTTTCTCAAAACCCAATTACGCACAAACATTGGTTGCTAATCCTGAAGATACTGTTAGATAATAATTTCACCTAACTTTGCAGAAAACCAATAACATATGTAGAAAGATCACCTATTTTCGACCATTTAAACAAACTTTATTGATTTATATATTTTTTTCAAATATTCCCCTTTTTCCTTCACAAATAGATCCACAGTTAAAACTCTCACAGTTTTGCAGTTGAATCTTTTTAAAGACGAAATTAGAAATGGATTGCAGGTAGAGTTCCTAAGTCGTTTTGAATCTCCTAGAAATTTACAACAAAATGAAACAAATGCTCAGTAAATACATGGAAGGTGCCTGTGACAGGTCAAATAGATATTATCAGCAATGTCTTTAAAAGTCTCTGATAGTCTGGCTGCTGGAGACAAAAACAAAAACAAACAAAAAACCCAAAGAGGACTAGAGAAGCAGACTGGAATTGTAAAGGACTTCTCTCCTGGGGCCACAGAGGATGAGAATAGAGAATAGGAAGTGGGATCACCTTCCAAAAGAGGGTAACAGGTTTTGAAATATTTTTTTTTTGAGATATCACTGCCCCAGCTACTTTTTCAGTTCACTACCATTAGATTTTGGACCTACAATTGGAATCATAATTGGACTTGTAGGAATCAATGTCCCAACAAAGTTGGTATCACATGAGGGAATGCTAGCCAGTGTCTTGGTGTTTTATTTCTGTTTTACAGTTCATTACAGGAGTCTCTCCTATAAACAGTTGTTCATGAACTATGAGTAGAAGAAGTACTAAAGGGTACGGGGACTGCCTTCTGCCTCCCTTCAGGAATTCAGCATCTTGGTGGTTAGTCACTGAGTACCTGCATACCCTTCAATCATGTGGGCTGCAAGAGAGCCCATATACCACAGGAGGAATCAGAGAATAGAGTATACAGCTACTTTGCTCTGCTTTGTCCCTCAGACAGTTATACAATACAGTGGCCAGTGAAAGAACTGCCACACCCCCATTTCCTCAGGGCACATTCAGAGGATGTGCAAGCAGATATATCTAATCAACTTGTGTGGGTAAACAGAACACCTGAACAGGACAAGAAGCAGCCCTGTATCTTCTCAAGTAACCATAAGTTATAAATATGGCACCAGAATAGTTGAACCATTATAGGTTCAGAAATTAACAGATACCTGATTGAGTCATTCAGGTTCAGAGGGGCATATGTTCCTTTCAAATGCTGTCAGCATGGAACAGGGACAAAAGCCAAGTGCATACAGACCTATTATCATTTCAACAGATGGGAACATGGAGATAATTCTGTCATCCAACTTAACAAGAGAATATGAAACAAGCTGAAATTGAATACATGCGTTCTGAGCACATAACATACTCTATTTGCTACATATTTGTCCTCAAGACAGCACAAAAATATATATTTCTTCAGGCACTGTTCTTAGTAAAGAGTGGCATTGGTTCAGCAACAAATTGCTGCTTTGCCGAGCTTTGGTCTTGGAAGCTCTGCCACACACTTTTAGATGAGGTAACACACCTGTGAAAAGGCTTGGGTTCTAACTTGCCTAGCATATGGGCAGTGTAATAAACAGTTGCCTTTTCATTCTTAGCAGTATCACTCTGTATGACTAGTATCAATTTTAGTTATTCACTTTTTCATTCATTTGCCCATAATGTTACTGTAATAACAAAGCCTTTGCTTTAGAAACAAAGGACTGAGTTTAAAGCATTATTCCTTGTCCTTCTGTACATTTATTGCATGTGTGCATAGATGAGAATGCACCTGCAATTCTGGCTTGGGCACAATGTGGAGTATCTTCATCAACTGCTCTGCATCTCATTTTTTGAGACAGCATCTCTCATTGAATCTGCAGACTCAGCTACACTGGCTTGCAGGCAGGCCCAACAGAACTCCTGTCTCTGCTTCCATGGCTCTGCAATTACAGGAGTACACCACCAGTTGCATTTTTATTTGGGTATGCTTCTGGCATAGTCAATTACCTGAGTGTCTCAATGTGGTG
Organism: Lophiomys imhausi; assembly: GCA_907164525.1. Taxonomy (NCBI): domain Eukaryota; kingdom Metazoa; phylum Chordata; class Mammalia; order Rodentia; family Muridae; genus Lophiomys; species Lophiomys imhausi. Next base: position 1,770,196 of record CAJQZJ010033828.1, on the reverse strand, counting down.
GTTCATATCTTACAAAGTAAAATACATAAGAGATTACCAAGCACTCCCCAGTTTGATTTGACTCTTCTACTTTCTTTAATTGTCCTGTCTTCTCTGGGAAGTAAAGCTGCATAAATACAATAGAGTTTAGTTCGCTCAATCCAAATGGCGAATGGCAAAAATGTGATAAATATATGACCAAGGCAAACATCAGCAAGGTCATGAAAACTAATGCGTGCAAAGACAATGAGCTGCAAAAAAATTTTTTTGAATATTTGGAAATTTTCCCAGGTCATCACTGAATGCACTCCCATATCTGACTCTGAATGCCAAATACATAGAGTATGAATTCTTGCCTTGGGGCTTTTAGAATATCCTGGAAGAATGATATAGGTTATTGCCTTGTGCTGAGTAAGCAGAATGATAGACTTTGCATGTGACAGGGCAATAAACCAAATATTTGTCAGCTTCCAAATTAGAAGCAACAATGAATTGGCTATTTGCAACCTGGCCATTGCTAAGGCATGATGTAATAGTTCTTCGCTCCTGCTCAATGGATGGAAGGACCAACTCAAGAAGTGCAGCAGCACCATTTTATATTTATCATTGTCTTTATTACAATAAGAAAAATCTTAAATATAGAACAACACAGAATTCTAGATTATCTTCCACTTCCTTTCTTGAAAATCTTCATATATAGAAAAGAATTAAATAGCGAGTGAAACACAAGGACTTCTTAGTTTGCGTGAATTCATGGCAAAAGTATTAGCATGCAACACCCTTATTAAAGAAATAAGACAGTCAAGATGTTCTGATTTATAACTTCATGTCTTTAAGATATATTAAATATCTTTTTTTCCAAGACTAATCTTTATCTTTATTTATTTATATGTGAATATGTCTGTGTGTATGATACGCAAGTACAAACGTGCATGGAGGTCAGAGTTTTCTTATCTGGAACTGGAGTTGTAGGCTGCTGTGAGAGTCCTGATGAGGGCGCTGGGAACTAAATTCAGGTCCTCTGGAAAAGCAGCAAGTGCCCATAACTGCTGAGCCTTTTCTCCAGCCACTTGATATTCTTATTTTCAAGATGGTGGCTTGATCCTTTTCTTTTTGTATTAATATACTTCAAGATTATAATTTCTTTACTTAGAATTTTCCAAAGGCTAAAAGGCATAAAACTAACTCACCCACTAGAATATTTGGAAAAAAGTTTTTCAACATATCAAGCTTAAACATCTAACTCAAGGTACTATATATTCTAAGCATACAAAAGTACAGAGATGCAAGTAAAGAACTCATAGTTACTCATATTTACATTGTTTTTTAAACTTTGTCACAGGAATCAGTAGATGTAAAGACAATTTTTAAAGGCCTTGTATTTATTTATAAGCACTGTAGTTTTGGGATAACAGCAATCAACTCTAATTGATAGCTGTACCAAATATTCAATTTGAGGATCTAATAACATGGACATACAACACACTAGATGCACCCTATCTGTATCTATCAGTTTATTATGAAGAAACAGTGGCAAACAGGCATAATAAATGCCCCCTTGCTAACTTTGATATCAGCATATTAGGCAGAAAAAAATAACTGATTTAAAGACGGCAGACATGGGCTTGCAATCTGAGTCTCTCGTCTTGGTAGTGTCCTCCAACATATTTCTTCTTTTCTATGACTGTTTTCTGGATAGTTAAAAGTTCCCAGCAGTTACCAAATATTTATGCACAGTTGTGATTCTTTAATTCCACCCATTGTCTCTTTCCAAGGCAATTCTCCTTGATACACTATCTACCATGTATCTCTCTCTCTCTATGTATGTATGTATGTATGTATCTATCATCTATCTATCTACCTACCTATCTATATATATTTATCTATTTTAATATCTATCTATCTACCTATCATCTATCTATCTGTTTATCATCTGTCATCTATGTATCTGTCATCTATCAATGATTTATATATCTATCTTCTGTCATCTACCTATTTATCTATATCTCCACTTCTCTCTATCTCTTTCTATATCATGCTCTGTCTATCCTTCTCCACCTCTCTAGTTATCTTTGGGGGATGAATGTCTGAAAAAAAGGAGTACATGAAGGCATTCAGTTGCATTAGTTAGTGTGATGCACACACACAAGAGGTCCACAGAAGTTCATGTTCAAACTGATTTTTAAAATACCTATTGTTACATTTGGAGGACTGTGCCAAATTGACTCTGGGCATGCTGTCAGTAGCACAGTTTACTATATTCCCATTTCCCTCTACAGATACCTGCTTTAATTTTAATAAAAGTATGTGATAGTCTTTAGGAACAAGAGTTAATTGCTGTTTACTTCAGCAACAATGTGCATAGATATGTACTTGGTGAAAGATGAATAAAATCTCTAATACAAAATTACCAGCATGCAAAGATTTCAATATAGATGTTTTCACTAAAAGATTACTTTTTGCTCTGGCTTGCTTTTCCAGCTATTTTGGAAAGTCTGTGACAGCCTTAAAATCAACAGGTACCACTGCCATTTTAACCCTCAGAATAACTATGGAATCCATCACAAACTGAGGACCATCTATTGCATGGACTTGCCAATTATTTTGTCGGGTATTTTAGACATAGTACAAAGCTTCAAATCCTTGGGGAAATAAATAAAGGCTTTATCCCTATTTTACATCTTACAAAATTGAGAATCAGAAAGGCTAAATCAAATGTTCAAGCTCCAAAAGCATGTAACTCAGAAATATCTTTATCTTATCTTCTTGGTGCTGGATTAAATGAAGTCAAGCATAATTTCCTATCCAGAAGGAGATATTTTGAAACATTTTAGACTTCTAGCTTTGAAGAAATATTATTCAGGCTGGAAAGATATTTCAGAGGTTACTAACACTTCCTTTTCTTCCAAGGTTCCCTGGTTTGATTCCAAGAACCCACATAGGACGGCTCTCAATCACCTACCTGTAACCCAGGGTATCCTATGCCCCATTCTATCCTTCTAGGATACTTACATATATGTGGGAACTACACAAACAAACATACATACACATATATAGTTTCTCACTCAAAAGAAATATTACATAAGAGACACGAATTTTAAGTCATGCAAGTTAATTTTAATTAGATTATTTTCATACAATCTGTTTATATGAAAATACCAAGGAAAGAAATATCCAAGACAAAGATATATAATACCATCATAATCACACAACAAACGAAGCTTATCTTGCTTTGCCTGGATAATAAACTTAAAATTCCTCTAACTGCTTCTGTTCTCACTTATTTCAATTGAATCCTACAAATATCCCTGCTTCCCTACATGATAAATCAAGAATGAATGAATTATCTAGAAGTGAATGCTTCCCTAAGAGAACTCTTGGAATGCTGAGGATGGCTCTGTTCAAAGCATTTCTTCTCCCTCTTCATTTGCCATTCATGATTCCTCCATATGCTTTCTTGCACTCCTGATTTGATGCTGTTTGCATGCAGTTGACAAGAAACCTCCTCTAGCAGGACATGCAGGTCCTTCTCCCCTCTTACTGGACATTTGCACTGCATCAAGAATGATCTTCCCTTGTCTTTTACTTTCTCCTTAGTATGAGCAGCAAACGTAGTGACAATGGTATTTCAAGAATGGCCTATAAACCTAAAGCCTTGAAGAAATCAGAGACTCAGGCCCCAGCTACAACTGTTGATTTGTAGAATCAGAGTAGAAGAAAGAAGAGGCATTGATCATGCCAATTTCTACACAAAGCCAATAAAGCAAATAGGTAACATAAAACTTTATCCATAAGACAAGCACTCTCTCTTCAGGTTTTAAAATGTGATTGTGGCACAGAGAGCCCTTGAGAATGACTGATCAAGTCCTTCGGGAGCCCCCATCTGTTTGTACCATGAGTCTCTAATGCAAAGCATTTCCAAAACAAGCCAATGGGAGATTTGAATGGAGTCATTAAAAGAGGACTGAGCAGAACACTAGAAAATATACAGTAGGAAAACAATATAGAATGGCTCTCTAAAGAATTGGTTCACTGTGTCCTACTATTTAAGATTGATTGTTAACAATGGTAAAACATTAATGGTAAACACACTGCCACGAGTGCCCTTTGTTAAACAAGGACCTTTTGTTTATGATGGCTGCCAAGTAAGCATTTGATAGCAATGACAAAGGAAAAGGGAAAAGAGGTGCATTGTGAAAAGATTGGGAATGCAATATATACAGGCAGCTATCCCAAAGGACTACCTCTTGAAGATGCTCTCTTTCATCCACATCTTCCCCAAATTTCAAGATCAGGAAAAAAGACCAAAAGAATGCTTGAAGATTGTGGAAATTAATTAGAAACCTAGGAGATTCAAGAACTGGCATAGGCAGCCTCTGTCCTTTAGTTGTCCACACTTAACTGTTAAGATCAACTCAGTAATTCAAGATTGCTGTTAGTATCCTTCCATCCTTGATCAGCATTGGCAGCCTGTGTCCTTTTAGTTGTCCACACTTAACTGTTAAGATCAACTCAGTAATTCAAGATTGCTGTTAGTATCCTTCCATCCTTGATCAGCATTATCATCAGTTGTAAAATAAAATTTAGCTGAGAACACAGGGCATGCTGTCATAAATGTGTAACATTTATAATATTATAAATGTTATAAGTTTAAGTAACAAAGAAACATTGCAAATTGGGGAGAAATTGTGGAGATTTAGTTAGACAGGGGAGGAAAGAGAAAAAGCTATGCTGCCCTCTGTTGTGAACTTAAAGATTAGCTCCTTTCTCTGGAATCCAGATGGTGAGCACTAGGCACAATCTTACAGTCACTGGACATAGGGTCTTATGTAAGAGATTCATGCTGAGACAACCAGATCAACTTCCTAATCTAGTAACTAGGGTTTCTTCAGTAAAAGTGGAAGAAAGACCAGAAGTAGGTTTTTCTCTCTCTCTGGTGGATTCAACCAGCAGACAACTCTCAAAAAGCCAGAGGTAAAAAGTCCAACTTAACATCCTACACACTAGAATCTTAATGTGGATTCTCTCAAATTTCCCAGTGGTGCAAGAAGACTGGGAGTATAGTTCAATGTTAAAGTAATTACCTAGTACACCCATATACATCCTACTGTATATTTTCTAGTGTTCTGCTCAGTCCTCTTTTAATGACTCCGTTCAGATCTCCCATTGACTTGTTTTGGAAATGTTTTGCGTTAGGGACTCATGGTACAAACAAGAATGTCTGTTTCAGCAGTGATGGAGGTTGAATCCAGGGCTTGGGTGTACTAGGTAATTACTTTAACACTGAACTATACTCCCAGTCTTCTTTTTATCTTGTATTTTAAGACAGGGTCTCCAGATTGCCAAGGCTGGCCTTGAACTCAATTTTTAGCCTAGGAATGGATTGATAGGCATGGATGCCAGGTGGTATCTTAAAAGAGATAAGGAAAATGATATTCCGAACACCAAGTGCAAGAAACCAGACCTATCCAAGCACAGGCTGCTTCCTAAGGTCTATGTGCTATGACTATTCATATCTTCCATAATCATAGAAATAGCAGAACATTTTGTGACAAATGAAAAAATACATGAAATTAAGTTTCAGTATCCACAAGTCATTGAAGGGCAGCCACACAATTCCTTTAGCTATTGTCTGTGAGAAGCCTTTTGGACTGATGCTAAGGCTGAGTAACTTCACCACAGAATATAATGCCTGTAAAACCCAAAATATTTACTCTCAGTTCCTTCAGAGGAAATTTTGTCAAAACCTAGCCTACACCAGGAAGCGTCTCTGACTTTATTGTGCATGTGTGATGAGCCAAGCAGCTCATTAGAATGCAGGTTCCACTTGCCTGTGTGTGGATTGGGGGGTGGGAAGTGAGTCCGCATTCCTAAAAAGCTGCACCACGTGACACTACTGCTGCTTTCTACATAAAACCTCTTGATTAAGAGGTTCAAGATCCATTTCATAGGAACCCACATTTCCACCTAGATGAACCGCAGCTTTAAGAATCTTGGTGATTGGGTAATCAACACCTACTGGGAACAGCAATTTCCTGGGGCTTCATTCTGAAATTTAAAAATCATATCATTATAGGATGGATAAACGTGAACCAGAAAGGGAATCCCAGCTTACATGTTGAGTGTTCCAAGCCACCCCCCATGACGGAAAGCAAGGCAACACTGAGCATTAGTAGATCAAGCAATGAATGATTTGATTTCTCTTTTGTTGTATGTTTTTGCAGATATTACTTGTTTCTCTCTCTCTTTCTCTCTGTCTGTCTCTCTCCCTCTTTCTTTTTTGTTTCTCATCATATGTAAAGTAGCCCTTCTCTTCTTTTATTGCATTCTCAAATATCTGAATATGTAAAAGCCAAATTCCATAGGACATGAAGGAGCACAATGCTCTTTGTTTTAAGATTTCAAAGTAAAACATGTAAAAGTAAATAGTAAGATTTAAACTGATGAAAACCAGATTGGGTGTTCCCTGTCAAAGCTCCAAAGGCCACAGAATAAATGAGGAGATAACAGCAGCCTGGCTCATTGGCATGCAGACTGGATTCGCTGAGACTTCATGTGCATATCTTCCCTCCTCTGTCTCAGTAACAGATGTCATGGAATCAGATCAACAAGGCCAGCACCAAAGTGCAAATACCACCCGAGGTGCTACTGAGATCCACAGCTACAGGCCCTCAGCCTGTGAACTACAAACTTGCAACCACCTGGAGTCAGATTCCTCAGGCAGAAACTCAACATGCTGTTTTAACATAAAGGTAAAAGCTGGCTTTTTAAAGAGTTAGCATGAATAAAATTGCTGGTTTTTCTTTTTCTCTTTTCTCTCTTTCTGCTTATTGTAATAATCATTCAACCCAGATGTAAAAACTATTGACACTATTTTGAAAATAATTGGAAAACTGACTGACCGCATGTTTCTATACTGCCTTAGTGATCACAGTTATGTATGGTAAGACTACTTCTCTGGGTTTTGTTGATTTTCACAATTCTGAAAATTAAATACCACCCAAACACATGCTTCAACTCAATCATTACCTTTGACTTCATGCTACGTAGGTAAGAATGCGTAATAGGACCATGCCTTAAATAGAGTCAAAATAAAGACTGGCTTGGATTCTCCATGAGTGGTAGATTCACAAATGTATGAACTTTAAGTATAAGCTATGCTACCTAGCACACAAAAATGAAATTTTACATATATAGACTTTAGTATAGACAAGTGCATTTTCCTTTTATAACCCTTTTATTTGGGTGGAGGGGGAATAATACCATCTATATTTTATAAGTTTATTTATTTATTCATTTTACATCCCAATCATAGCCCCCTCCTTCCCTTCCTCTGGGTTCAGGAGGACCTCTTTCCCCCCCATTCCCTGCCTCTTCTCTTCAGAAAAGGGGACCCTTCCCATACTATCCCACCCCAGCACACACAGCCGGTTGCATATGGACTGAGCACATCTTCTTCCACTGAGGCCAGGCACTGCAGCCTCCTTAGAGGGACATGATCAAAAATCAGGCATCAGAGTCCCTTTCAGAGACATGCCATGTTTACTTGCTAGGGGACCCACATGAAGGCCAAGTGTCTCATTGGTTACATATGTGCAGGGGGCCTAGGTCCAGTTCATGCACACTCTTTGATTAGTGCTTCAGTCTCTGTGAGCCTCCATGGGCCTAGGTTAGTTGTGTCCCTTGCTCTTCTTGTGGAGTTCTTGTCCCCTCCAGGTCCTTCTATCTTTCCCTTCACTCTTCCACAGGACACCCTGTGCTCTCCCTAATGTTTGGCAGTGAGTCTCATTCTCTGTTTGGATCCTCTGCTGCATGGAGGTTCTCAGAGGACAGTTATGCTATGCTCCCGTCTGTAAACATAGCAGAATGTCGTAAATAGTGATAGTGTTTGGCTCTCTCCCTTGGGGTAGATCTCAAGTTGGGCCTGTCATTGGTTGGGCATTCTCTCAATCTCTGCTGTATCTTTATCCCTGCCTATCCTGTATACAGGGTAAAATCTGGTTTGAAGGTTTTGTGAGTGGTTGGTGATCCCCTCCCTCCACTAGGAGTCCTAGCTAAGGAGGCCTTTTCAGTCTCCATAACTTACCCCTGCTGCTAGGAGTCTTAGCTAGAGTTATCCCCATATCCTCCCATGGGCCTCTGTTGCCAGCCTCCAACTTCTCTCAAAGGTGCTCCACCTCTTGGTTTTCCATCTTCCTTCCAGCCGGCTCACCTCCTGTCCCTGCTCTCCCCACAACTGATCCCCACCATCCTTTCTCTCCTCTCTCCCTCTCTTACCCAGTTCTTTCTCTTCATCCACTTCTCCTGTCTATTCTGTTTCCCCTTCTGAGTGAGATTCAAGCACCCTCCATTGGACCCTCTTAGCTACTTAGCTTCTTTGGGTCCCTTAGTAGCACATGAAGCTAATATATCCTCATTTTATACACAAATGCTGAGATGTAAAAGACTTAGTATTTGTCCAAGGTTATAGTGTAGGCTGTGCTAACACTAATTCCACTAATTGTAGCTTCTAATTATTGTGTCCCAAGAATAATGCATTGCAGCTGGCTACATTGCCAGGATTGTAGTCAGCACTCAAACTTTTACATCTTCCTAAATCCACCCAATTTAAAGGAAATATTATTTAACTTTTCATTGTATAAAAGAAAATGTTTTGAAATGTCTTCTTCGTACAATAAGCTGTTTTTATTGCTTGCTTAACAAGGAAACCTGGAAATATTTAATTGTTTGTAATTGATGATTTATTTTATTGTTCAGTATGACCTCCACCCCTAAATTAGCTAGAAATAGCAAGTTCAAGGGGCAACAATCAAAACTGGAAAGTTTTTAGCTGTATTTAAATAATTTTACCTCTCCATCTTGCCTATTGATCTCCTTCCTATCTTTCCACATCATCTCTCAAATTCATGACCTACTTTTCTTTAATTATTATTACATATAAACAGACACACACACATATCTATGTATAAATACCGCTTACCCTGCTAAGTCCTTCGATGTTGCTCGTATGCATATGTGTTTAGTGCTGACTGCTTGGGATTGGACAACCTATCAGGGGCTCTTCCCTGAGGAAACTGATTCTTTCTCTCTCAGGGACTATTAATTTGTCTGTAGCTCTTCTTCTAGAGCTACACCTTTGTGAGATTTAGATTGTTGCTGAAGCTACGAGAACCAAGATTCGAATAAAATAAACATTCATGAAGATGAGCTAATGTTACATAGAATCTTTACCTTGGGGACATTTGACAATCTTCAACTATGATTTGCATAGGCAGCAACAGATGTCTTGTTGATATAGGAACCAGTAGAACTGTCTAGAGACACGAATTATAGAGTGAGGCCCACCACTGGGAAGAACCCAATCCACCCAAGTGTCCTGTAAGCACATCCTTGGAGCAAGGGCAGTGAAGAGAATGTATAACCCAGTCTGATACTTCCTCCTCGCAAACCAAAGAGCGAAGGTTGGAGGAAGTGCTATGTTCAGTAATCTGAATATTTTATAGATTTAAATATTACATTTGGTATTCAGAAAGAAAAACTAGTCATAACAAAACAGGACAGTCTTTGAAAGGGCATTAAAATACCCTTGAAATTGGGCAGAGATTTTAGTTAATAGGAAAGGTGTTAACCACCTATAGTTACTTTTTAAAAAAAAAATACATAGACTATTGGAGAAAATACATGCAAAGAATTGATTTCATTGGAAAATGGGAAGCCATAAAAGTAGTCTAAAATGCTAGAATTATACAACTGCTGTAAATGCTATAATCATGATTTGATCTATTAAACACCATAGAAAACAGGGTTAGTGAAGTGGAGAACGTCAATAGAAAAGCACAGCTACTTTTTAAAAACTTGGAATTATTGGAAATCGCATAAAAGATAGAGGGACATAGTGTAAATACCTATTGTACAAGAAATTGATCTGCTGTAAAAATTAAGAATGTTAAGCAAACATTCCTGCCAGAGGTTGGCTGTCTTTCCTTTATTGCTTATGTGGCAGCAGACAGACATTCCAGGGTAGAGTCTTGGATATATGTTTTACTTATATGGCTAAAGACTTCAAATGCTTCAATGAACTCTCAGTGAGATAAACACGTGTGTAAAAATTCTTCAAAGGTATCACCATTTTGCATGGTAAAGCCACCAAAAACATATAAAATACCAAGAAACTCCACATTTATCTCAAAGGAAGGATAATGGTTTAGAGAAAAAAGCATCCTTCAAAAAGAAATGCAAAAAAAAGTGGATGGGGAACTACAGCAAACAGAATACACTATTGACCTATGTGGAATTTTCAAAGAACACATTCCATAAAACTATATAAAGTAGAAATTAAAATGAAGTAATGGACATGTTCTCAGGCAGTTACAAACCTATATCAAAGCAAATTCTAAATTTGGAATTTGAAATTCTATAAACAGCTCTTTTAAACAAAAGTAAAAGTAATTGCCAGATGGAATAAAAAGAAACAGAAATAGAAATGAGTGTCCTTTAGGCTTTCAGATAAATTTAGAATGACAATGCTTTAAAAAGGTAGTATTCTAAGATTCTGGCATTATTGATAATAATAGCTTAGTATGATTATAACGAATCAAAAGTATGCATGCATAAAATTAATAGAAGGGGAATTTGAAGATATATAAATTAATCATTTTAGGAGGTTTAAATTGTTTTAATCATCATGAAAGTAGTGAGAGAAGAGCTTTGAAATCACAGAAAATAACAACACAGAAAATATGGTATAATAGAGATAAACCCAAACACAACAATAATTAAATCTAATGGATGTAATATTTCAAACAAAACAAGTATCAGACTTGATGAATATCCCAGACAGAGGAACTTGTGTGTTTTAAGGATGTAAAAAGCTTTACCATACAAATATCTCCAAAATAACTCCACTGAAGAGTATTTTTGCTGAGTTTAGAAAATCTATTTTGGAAGATATGGTCTTTGATTTCCATAATTTTTACTGCATTGGCTCTAAATTATTGTTCTTACTCCTTTGTAAGAACTATGTATTTTCTCTGTTTCTAAATACTTTTCCTGGTTTTACCTCAGAGCAATTTAACTATGATATATGTATGGTTAGTGGTATATATATATAATTATATTGCTATTTATCTTGCTTGAATTCCTGGATTTTTTTTTTAATCTGGGAATTGGTGTTTGAAAGGACCAAACTTAAGTTAGTTGTTGACTCAAAATGGCTTCCTATTTGCCTTAGCCCATTTCTTTGGACCCTACTTTAGTGGAATACATGGACTCTACCCTAGAATGTCTATCTGCCACATAAGCAATAGAGGAAGGACAGCCAATCTCTGGCAGAAGGCTCCTTGGAGTCAGCCCTGCATCCACTTTCAGGGGACCTGAGACATCAATCATTAGCTTGACTGGATATTGTGTAAACTAAAACCCCTAATTGGGGGGGGGGGTGCTAACCAGTGTCTTGCTCTTCTCTAAGAGAATGAATAAAGTTCTCTGCTTATTCCATTTTGATTCAAATCTTTGCTCCTCAGGGCCTTGCCCTCGGTTTCTAACAGTTATCAATGTGGTAAGCTTTTAGGCATTCGCTTTTTTTTTTGCTTTCTTTCTTCTCATAGTAGTCAAGTTACCTTCATGGTAGATTGTTATAAAACAAATCTTAAAATAAAAAGAACAGGCCACCAAATATCTCTTTGATTATTTTTCTTACATTTTGTGTTCTATTTACAAATGAATTATAAAACCAATATCCTTCAAATTTTTGATGTACTGACAGTAACACTATCTTTCCAATAAGTCTGGCAGGAACAGACACAGACCCACAATCTCAAGGCGAGCTACTAAGATGATGAATTTTTAAAAGGGAACATAATATACAACAAAGTTAAAATATTATAGTAAATGGAAAAACAAAAGTACTTCGATCCGATCATAGAAAACTTAAACATCTACCTCTGAGAAGCTGTAAGAACAGCTGTGTGTCTCATAGACAGAAGTCAAATTTCCTTAGCCATTTTGTGTGGTTTTGTTTGTCTTCTGATGTGAGCTGCCTTCCTATATTCCCTCCCTTCTTTCCCTTAGAAGTCTCCTTTTCCCAGCTCTATCTGGGCATCAAATTAAGTTGTGTCTTCAACCTCTTATAGAACTGTGTCTTGTTTTGTGGTCTTGACTGACCCTTAACTGGCCATTGTCACAGTTATGAATAGACATAGTTATGACTTTGCAAATGTCATTCAGTGCCCTGCACAGGACTTCTTCTACAGAAGTACAGGCCTCTGTCTGGCAGAGGCGGGGCTCCAGGTGTATGCACTCCATCATTGTGACTCACCAGAGTATCAACATATATTTTTGAGAGAAAATAACACACACTTCCTGATGATACTACTTTTATCCTGACACAATCTGTTTCTTGGCCCTCTTGATAAGATGGTCTGTTCTTTTCCCCATTGAATTTTCCTTACATCTACCTCTCTATTACTTTCATGGTTTCTTTCTCCCACATCAGTAATAAGAAAAGAGAAAGGCTAAAATGGACCATTCCATCTTCTTCTAACAATGTTAACCTCCTTGCAAACATATATCCCTTCATTTCTGCTTCACTAGATAATCTTGCTTCTCTCTGAGGGGAATTCCTCCACTCACTTACATCCAGAATGCTTTGCTTTTCTCCTGAGGACAGGGAACCTTTTCCTTTTTTCTCTTGTATCTTCCTTCTATTGACACCCCCTTTTGACTCCCAAACACAGCCACATTGCTATCACAGCCAGCTGCTCAAGTAAACCTCTTATCTCTCTTCAGTATCCTGATGCTTGAATTCTACATATCTGATGTCCCATCAAGTCCTGTTAATTCTACCCACAAAACACACATCTGCCTGGCCACTCCCCTGTCTCTACAGTCATGGCTATCCCTCACCAGAATATTGAAATAACTTCATCTCTGACTTCTGTTTAAGCTCAAGCAACAATAATCTGTCCTTTGGGTATATCTGAAGACATCTAGTTTCTACATGTCTTTTAGAATAGTTGCATATGTAAAGATTCATGAAAACATGCAGGTTGCTGCCCTGTATCTCTCACCAGTTTTTTGAAATGACTACTCTTAAATAACAATTCTAAGGCTCAAATTCAGGACATTAGCACAGGGAACAAATGTGGGCAATATTCTGCCATATATTTATATGCAGAGATTCAAAGAACCACTACTTCAAGGAAAAACCGTCTCAAACTAACATGATCTCCACAATTCTTTTGCTTAAAACTTTTCCTTCGATCAGTTTCCCTTTCTAGTAGACTTTATTTATGCAAGAATTCAAACTCTCTGTCCTGGCCCTCATGGGCTGGCCCTTGCCCTTCTCTCTTCATGTCTGATTATGTCTCCCAGACCCACTTTCTGTGCTCCATTGTTCAAATGAGGCAGAGCTTCCTCTGGTCGCAGCCCCCACCCTTCATGCTTTCTGCAATATCGTCTTATTTGTTTACGTCTTGCCCCTGGTCAACACTAAAAAAAAAACACTTAAGCCTGTTCTTTCTCAGCCTCTAGACTGCTTTTCATGGATATATCAACATTTTCAATTATATATGAATCCTTATTTGCATGTCTCATTCCTGATTTTCCTTCCATATACTATTACTTTTATCATGGAAAGTAAGCCATCCATCTGGATCATCCAATAACTCACAGGGTTCAGCAAGAAAAATCTAGCTGATACTTCTTTTCAAGGACCCACAAATGCTGGACCTCCTCTTTAGGCCTGTTATTACTGTTGTTTTATTTTATATAGGAAAAGTTAGTTTAAGAAGAAACAAACATTGATATTCTGCAAACACTCTGAGGTCCTTAACAAAAGGCTCCTTGTAAGGGCAGAGCCATTATGCAGACCTGGGGTTGCTGGTCTCTGAGGCACAGGGCTCTCCTGTGTACAGACATCTTTAATACTAATTGGATTAAACAAGCGTCAAGGGGAAAGCTGGTCACTGTAATTCCTGCTGATTTGTTGCTTGCATCAATTCTGAAAGTCAAAACTCATTTAACCCAAAAGTACACTTTAGATGTCAGATGATATGGGGACATGGTGATGTTTTCTGTCCTTCAAACTGGGTGTGGAGTCTTCAAATCTTTATTGTTCCTTCTCCTACCCATTGGCAAATAATGTACTGTGAACAACCCAAATATCAGAAATATATGTCCAACAGCACAGGAACAAAAGAATCTAAAAAATAGGAAAAGAATAATAGTTTGATAACTCCCGAGGGTCTTTAATGAAGAGAAAATAATAAGAACTATTCCTCAGATCCCTTTCATGGAAAGGTGCAACTCTCTAGTCTCAGCCCTGCCCTCAAGCCCTCATGAACAGCTGTTTTATCTGCTTCCTATTTCCTGGTTATGAAAACAAAACCATGAGTCTCTGAGCTGGAGACCCATTTAGTACTTGCAATTTGTGCAGCTAATTCTCAACCTAAAGTTGTACTCCGAAGCTGTTGGTGACCAATAAAACACAGAAAGAATGACGAAAGACCTGCTGCCTGGCTATTGTTTTTTGAGCAAGTGATTTCTTCCATATGAAAAAAATCTCCTATTTTCTTTGGTGCCTTGCTGTTGTATGAGGGATGACATGCTCTTTTCCACCTTGTTAAAAGCTCCTATTATAGAAACTTCCAGGTCTATTACAGTATCTTAATTAGCACATTCTGTGCTGCTTTTAGCCTCTAGTGGGACAAAATTGCCATGATTTATGCTTTACTAACTAGATATTTTTACATTAGTAAGCAATTAGAGAACCCAACAGCACAGTTGCAAACTTCAAAAACTGGTAGAAGGACTGCCATCATTTCAATTAAATTCAACTCTAATTGTATTTACAGAAAACCTCTAAAAATATCTTGTCAAAATGTTTACAGTGTTCATAATAAATATGTGTAAAGGAAGAAATAGCCCCTATTCCCTGTTGCTGTAGAAGCAACATATAAACATAGAATGTCACGACTGATATGCTCACATATGGTTGAACAGTGTCAGGTCTTTGACTTGGTAAGCCATGATATTCAGATGAAAAGAATTCCACTCCTAGGTGATGTTTTTGTGTTCTATGATTCTCCTGTGCAGAAGAGACAGGTGAATCCTTACTTAGAGGGAGTGTGGCAACATTTTTTTACACTTGAAACTGTGTGTGTGTGTGTCATCATGTACGTGTGGAAAGGCCCCATTAGTGAAAAAGTATGAATTATGGACAGCCATGCTACAAAAATAAATGTCTCTTACCAGCAATGAACAGACTCAAGGCTAAGAATTGTTGATGCCCCTCTCCTCGACACCACAGGCTATTGAGAATCAATCTTTCTAATTCAGCAGGAAGATTTACGTCTCATGTTTTGGAGATCTCAGCACAACATAGCGTTTATTTCTATCCACTTCACAGATTCCATTTTGCCTCCAGTGCACATTAGATTTCTGCATTGAGCATTGCCCCACGATGCAGGAGAATACGACAGTGTTAAGAATAATTATAGAAAACGATACTAGGTCAGAATGTAACTTCTTCAGTTCAGATGCTATTGAACCCTATAGATGACAACAAAAGTGAGAAATGCAAACCTATCCTTTTCCTAAAGTTATGGGATCTACCCTGGACCAAGACTCAGTATCACTTCAAATTTATTTAAACAGACATTCTCTATTTCCCCAGGCTTACTATATTTTCCCTGGGGAATTCATGTGCCTATTAATATTTGACAAACACAGAATTAGATAGTTAAGAAAGACTCAGAGATTAATATGTCTTTCAGGTAATTTTAATCATGAAAGCAAAATCTATAGCACTTAAAAAAAAAGAATGAAAGAGTAGACAGGGAACAAGAAGATAAAAGTGTCTTTCTGAAGTAACGTTTCAAATCTCTCTTGTAATATTTCTTTTTAAATGGACCAAACCTCTGATATCAAGTTGACAGCAAATATCCTTTTTGAATGTGAGACATGCAAAGAAGACAATCAACTCCTTTGATCTCTAGACTCCTGCCTTAATAAAACAATTTTATAAATGCCTCCTGCCTAGAAATAGCAAGATGTAGCAGGTAGTTTCACTGTAGCTTCAAAGTTTGCATTTAAATATTCAAATACTGGTGTCTACAGGGTAGCACTTTTCCAGCATTTAAGAATAATCACAGAGTGTCTTGCAGATTAACTAGCAGCCAATGCCAATTCAATGTCAATTTTCATGAAGAACTCTACAGAAACACAGCAGTTTTCAAATATGCTTTCCTTCAGGTATACCTCTCTTCCTTCCATCTAGATTGTCCCAAAGCAAAGGTAGTGCACCACACACTCCATATTCAATCACTATTTCCTAATCTTGAATTCTTACATCAAATGTTATTGCAAAAAATGTACAAAAGCACATTAATATAGAAGCAAAACACACATTTCCTTTGCTTCTGCTTCACTCAAGTCCCGTTGCATTATGTTTATCTGAAGTTTACTTGGGGAAAAAAATTCCACCTAATGAGCAATTTCCAGTCATAAATTTTCTTAAGAATTATAGATAAGATAATTAAGGAGTATTGGAGCATTAAAATAAATTTAACTATCCAAAGAAGCATCTTAAAATAAGAAACCCTGCTGGGGAAACACAATGACCTTAGAAGAAATCTACTTAAAATGAGTACACAGAAGCAATTTACCTGAAAAGCTTTTCTTTTCTTTTTGTTCTCAAAGATCTGATGATACATGGTTAACTATGTTCAGATAAACAACCAAAATGGATCAGCAGGTTATATTTATATATTTGTGCATACACACATAATCTGTGTGTGTGCTTGCATGTGTGCATGTGTGCGTGTTTGTGTGTGTGTGTGTATGTGTGTAACGATAATAACAAAAAGAAAGAGGGTTTGGACTTGAGACTGGAAGGGCATGAGGGTTCAGCAGAGGGTAGCTGGGAAGAGCTGAAAGGAAGAAAGTGATATCATTCTATTTTCATTAAAAATATATTTCAAAGCCGGGCAGTGGTGGCGCACGCCTTTAATCCCAGCACTTGGGAGGCAGAGGCAGGCGGATCTTTGCGAGTTCGAGGCCAGCCTGGTCTACAAATTGAGTCCAGGACAGCCAGGGCTACACAGAGAAACCCTGTCTCGAAAAACCAAAAAAAAAAAAATATATATATATATATATATTTCAAAACCTGTACTATAAAAGCAATGAAGGAAATGTTTTGTTGGGGTAGAGACAGCTGTTTACATTCATCTGTACCCAAACCTTGGTCACCACCACCTTTAGTCATAACATATGAAGTTCAGAAAACATTTTAGGCTCTGATAGATCAGTCACCTTAAATCCTGAAGCAACCTTGGCCGATTTGTAGTCAGAAAGTAGAATTCATTTGTCTAGATGTTACAGTGGATAGTGACATGCTTCTTCTTAGTTTGATTCTACTAATTGGTCTAGTCTATATTATTATGTCAACATATTTTTCATTAAGGCTAATTGAAGGACCACAGGGAGATGAGCAGACAGCAATTCCCCATTTTACAGACATATTGATGGAAGCACTTTTAGGCCAATGCACCCTAAGAGTAAAGAAAAGGCCATGCTCAGTGTAACAATTCTTGGCAAGGTATTTTAACACTGTGGAGCCTTCAGAGCTCCTCCTACCAATTAATAGGATTCCCTTTGGAAATCATAGTCACTGTTTTCATCTCATTGGTTACTGTTATAATCTGGTAAAATTAACTGTCAAAACTTGGTATTTGGAAAAACTTAGAAATAAGCTAATAACTTTCTAGCTATCTACGGACCTTACAGTCTATGTAGAGTATAGTATCTGGGAATATCTTTTAAAACATTAGTAACTCAATTTTATTTAACAGCTTTTGGGTAAACACATTTTACATATTTTCTTAGGTGTATATTCTACATTAAAACATGTAACTACATCTTACATAAAGACGTTTTGTGTTCTCCACAGAGAACAATAACATATGTCTCTACTATTTTAGGGACAGGGAACAATTTTTGAAATCAGAGCATTCTGTGAGAGATAGTATTTTGTTTTGCTTCTGTTGTATAACTGCCACTGAATTTAATGAGAATTACACAGATCTGTCATTAAGCAGATCCAACCCCATTATTTATTAAGGCTGAAACCTAACATTTCCTATAAATCCTTCCCTTAGTCAATGATTAACTAACAGATTAAGACTCAGAGATTTGTGGTTCATACTCTGTCTTTATGATAAGTAAAACATGATGATGAACCAAAATGAGCCAAGGAGCTTTCCAAAGCTGGAAGCCCTCTTCCTGGTTGTTCACAGGCATAATTAGACGGTTCATCTTTAATGATTAGAAGGGAGCCAAGCATATTCAGTGTTTGCTTGTTTCTTTGCAGTCCTATTTTATTAATTTTTATGACACATTTCATGTTTGAATTATCCATTTGGCTTGGAAACAGGTCTATTACTGTGATAAATCTCATTTTTATGCCATTTAAAAATTTTTCTGCCCTTGAAACTCTGGTTGTTTATTATACTTTAAGTTTTTTTCTAGAACTTTCACTCAAATATATAATACATTGAATTTATTATTTATACATTTTTATAATTGTTTTTTCTAATTATTCTATCATTATCTTCTTTAATAATCTGAACAACTAGCAAAAAACCCTTTTCTATTTTTTAATGCAAATGTCTCTGTAGGAAGAGATCTGTTTATTTTCACTATTCAACAAGACTTGTTATTTGTTCTCTTATATTTTGCAAAGGGTGTGGGGGTCACTAAAAGCCCTTGGTGCCAGTACACAGCCAGATACTGCATAAAAATGTCTAATGAGAGAATTTATCTGCTAGACTAAAATACATTTCATAAGATGGAAGAAATAACTCCTTTAGTGCCACACTCCCACTGTATTCTGCATTCAATCCTTCTACAATTCACTCTAGCAATACAGTCCACATTGTGATGATGGATAACTAACCTCCAGCAGGGCCATAAAGTGATTATTTAATCTGAAAGCATCCACCTGCTGGGGTATTCTATGATTTTGAAAAAGTTAAGAACCATTCCCACCCAGGTGGTGCCTTTGCTGTCTTTGTGCTTCTATCCCCTGTCCGTTACCATACCCCCCTTTATTAACTTAAGCATGCTGCCATATATTGTGTGATTCCAGAACACCGAAGAAGCTGCATGTAATTCTATGAAGGGATTGCTACTGTGCTCATAAAAATGACAGATCAGCCATAAGCATGTAAAATGTTCCTGTCTCAAGTCAGAAAACCTAGAACAACAACAGTATCATACCACATCACAGGGTTTCAGAGATATGGAAAATTTCTGAGGTCTCCAAGACCAGGTAACAGGAAATCAAGACTCTTCAAAGGGCACAATCAGACACAAAAACCACAGAAGTTTAGTGAAAATAGTTCAAAAGAGCTGTACCTGGCACTACAAGGGGGAAAAAAGCATGCTAATTCCTTTTGCTCTTTTTTAAAATAAATAAATTTATTTATTTGTTGCTTCAGGTTACATCTCCTTCATATTGTCCTCTTTCCCCCCTTTCCAGCCCCTCCCTCCCACCCTCTACCCCTTATCCCTTCCATCCCACTCCTCTGGAGTGGAGTGTCCCTACATAACAGTCCCTCGCCCCAGTTCAGAAGTCATATGAGGGCCAAGAGCCTCCTCATACACTGCGGGCCTACAAGGCAGCACCACCAGGGAAAAGTGTCTCATTGCCAGGGAGAGAAAACTAAAAACAAAACAAAACAAAACAAAAAAAGTCTATGTCCATGTTCCCTTTGGTGTTGGTTGTAGTATAGATATCCTGTTCTATATAGCTAAAATATAGGAATCTGCCTGAGGCAATCTCATGAAAACAACAACAACCAAAACAAAAAACAAAACAAAAAAAAACGACAACTATTCTTTGAAAGTGAAACATCCCCTACAGCCTCATGTGTTTGAACACATGGTCCTCAGCAAGTGGTCCTGTTTATGGTGTTTGTGAAAACTTCAAGAATGGAGAAACTGCAGGAATTGAGTCTCTGTAGGTCAGGCCTTAAGGGTTATAGTCAATTACTGATCTATCTGAGCACTGTCTGCTTCATAGTGCATCAAAATACAGCTGCGACCAGTGATGGCTTCCAATGGTCTGCCCAAGGGACCCCTACCACTTTGCCTTCCCAGATATGAAAGACTGAATTCCCTAAAACTAGGACCTAAAGCAAACCTTTAGGATACTTTTACTAGTAATTCTATCAGAGCACTGGAGGAAGTAATGCAATATATGACACCCATCTGAGCTCAGGAAGTTCTGAGTCCAACCCCTTACACTTGGCAATGATGAAGCTGAGATAAAGAAGAGTTAAAGGACCGACCTGCCCTGCAACCACAAACATCCACAACAGAATTTGAAGTTTGCATGAAATTTGCATGAAATTTGAACTTGTATTCGTGGAAGTTTCTACTACACTCTATAAGAAGCAGAACCATGGAATTTAAATAAACTATATAATAAAACCAAATCTTGATAACACTGAGTGTTTATTCCACATTCCTCCTCTCTCTTCAGACAATATCATTGTATTAAGATAAACTCTAAAGTCATGCAGAGGCATGACCAATCCATAGCAGATGTTTCTGTGTTGAACCTAAATAAGACTGCTGAACTGCTATGTGTTATTAACTCCAGGATCAGCCAATCAAAGGAATGGTTTTCAGAAGAAAGGGCAATTAGAATGGTATTTTAATGGAAAGAAGGGTGACAACCTTATTTCCACAAGTCCGATAGTTCTAAGTCTGGTCTTTTTGTCCACCATTGAGCCATTCATTCAGACTAAGGGTCAAGAAAAGAAACTTGAAAATTTTTTTAAAAAGTAAAATAATCAGTAGCCCTTCTTTATACAAAAAATAAATGGGCTGAGAAATAAATTAGTGAGACAACATCCTTCACAATAGCCACAAATAATATAAAATACCTGGGGATAACTCTAACCAAGCAAGTGAAAGACCTGTATGACAAGGACTTCTAGTCCCTGAAGAAAGAAATTGAAGAGAACATCAGAAGATGGAAAGACCTCCTATGCTCATGTATAGGTAGGATCAACTTAATAAAAATGGTCATCCTATCAAAAGTAATATACATATTCAGTGCAGATTCCTATCAAAATACCAACATAATTCTTTACAGACCTTGAAAAAAAACATTCTCAACTTCTTATGGAAAAACAAAAAACCCAGAGTAGTCAAATCAATCCTGTACAATAGAAGAGCATCTTGAGGTATCACCATCCCTGATTTCAAGCTATACTACAGAGCAATAGTAATAAAAACAGCATGGCATGGTACTGGTATAGAGACAGACTGGTTGATCAAAGAATCAAATTGAAGACCCAAAAATAAAATCACACACCTAAGGTCACTTAAATTTTGACAAAGAAGCCACAACCACACAATGGAAAAATGAAAACATCTTCAACAAATGGTGCTAGTCTATCCAGATGTCAACATGTAGAAGAATGCAAAGAGACCCATATTTATCACCATGCACAAAGCTTAAGTCCAAGTGGATCAAAGACCTAAACATAAATTCAGACACACTAAATCTAATAGAAGAGAAAGTGGGGAAAAGCCTCGAACTCATTGGCACAGGTGACAACTTCCTGAACAGAACACCAATAGGCTGTAAGACCACATTCAATAAATGGGACTTTATGTAAATGAAAAGCTTCTGTAAGGTAAAGGACACTATCATTAGAACAAAATGGCAGCCTACAGATTGGGAAAAGATTTTCACCAACCTCACATTTGACAAAGGGCTAATATCTAAAAATTTACAAAGAACTGAAGAAATTAAACACAAAGAAACCAACTAATACAGCAGAAAAAAAATGGTGTACAGAGCTAAACCAAGAATTCACAAAATAAGAATCTCTAAAGAATGAGAGACACTTGAAGAAATGCTCAACATCCTTAGTCATCAGAGAAATACAATTCAAGACAACTCTGTGATTCCATCTCATACCCCTCAGAATGGCTAAGATCAAAAACTTGTTTAACCAATTTTCCATTCTTACTTGGGTCTCAAACAGGTTTCCTATATCCCAAATCAGCACAAATTAATTTTAAGAGAGTGATGTCCCATTCCCAGAAGGTGGGGTAAGTGATTTTTTTCTCTCCCCTTTGGTCATTTGAAGAGTTATAGATGTTTGTTTTTATTTAGGGGGATTGGTTACAAGTTTTTAACTGGTCTTATTAAATAGATTTTGGAGGTTAGACCCAGGGATTTCTTTTTCTTTTCTCTATCCTTCTTTCTTGCCTATGTAGGGGGGAAAAGACTTGAAAAAGAAAGGAATATAGACATAATATAGGAATGATAAAGAAAACAGGACAGATTATTGAATATGCTCTTATATCTTTGTATATTGATACAAAATTAAGAATATATTTGGATACATTGTTATTGATCTTTGTATATTGATACAAAATTAAGATTATATTTGGCTACATGGGTATTGATCTTTGTATATTGATACAAAATTAAAGTTAACCCTTTTTAAGGTATTGTACATAGGTAACACTTCAAAATGTAATGTGAAGTTTTGGCTTTTTGATAGCAATTGTCACAAACTTTTTAGGATAATTAAGAAATGCAAACTAATAGTCATTCAAACATGTCATTTTGTTAGGTACTAGCATAGTTTATCACCAATTTTTTCTAAGTTAATCAGAAATCAAGTTGCTAAGAGACAAGCAGCATTTGCTTATCCAAATATACAGAGATAGATAGGTAGTCTTCAAAAACCTCAAGAGATCTGTGCAATAAGGCATTCAAAGATGGTTTCTTAACTTAAGATATTTTGATATTGAGACATGTCAGCTCCTGACAGCACCCCCTATTCTACTCCAAGTAGAGAATGAGCATCAAAGAATTTCCATTTGGAGATGGTTGCATTAGTGGCAAGCTTGTCAGTAGGTAAGAAAAAAATCCCTTGCTTCAACTGTAGACAGATTGCAGTCCAAAAAGGACAAAACTTGGAAGCAGGTAAGTCGACAGCCTAGCTCTACCAAAACAGGGTAGGCAAGTCCTTCCTAATTCCTGCTTTACAACTGATGTCTTTCAGAGATGCTGGACCATGAAGCTAGATGCTCTAATGTATGGAGAGAAATTGGGGACTGTCCAGGCAGCCAGTTGTCTGTCATTTCTTAGTCTTGGAAGTTTCTGGCTTTGCACTTCCTGTATAATCAGATTTATTTATCCTTCTCAGGTCTCTGATGTGGTTGAAGACTAGATAGTTATAGTCTCACAGTTAAATTTTAAGTTTTTTAGGAATTAAAAGGATGTTCTAGGTCTAAGAAGATGTTTTTTAGTTGGTAATGGAAGTTAGGATGGAAAATGTATTAGATATAGAACTCTAAACTCATGGAGATAGAAAGATAATAAAATATTAATATTAGTTGCCAAATGTGTATGGACTTAACATTGGGAATGTATGTTATACCTTATAATTTTCATAATTGTGAAATTATGAAAAATTTCATATTTTGATCTAATTATTCAAAATAAAAGAACTATAAGTTCTGGGATAAGGGAGAGAGTGTGGGAAGGTGGGACTGGGAGGGGTGAAGGGAGGGGACTGTGATGGAGATGTAACTTGAAGTAATAAATAAACAACAACAAAACCCAACAATAATAATAACAATGATAAAAAAAAAACCTCAAGTGACTGTATAAACTGGTGAGGATGTGGAGAAAGGGGAACACTCCTCCATTGCTGGTGGGAGTGCAAACTTGTGCAACCACTTTGGAAATCAATCTGGTGATGTCCTAGAAAACTGTGAATACTTCTACCTCAAGACCCAACCATGCTACCACTGGATAAATATCGAAAAGATTCTTCACCAAACCACAAGAACATCAGCTCAACTATGTTCATAGAAGCTGTATTTGTAATAGCTAGAAACTAATAACACAAAAGCCCTTCAACTGAAGAATGGACTAGAAAAAAACTGTGGTACATTTACACAGTGGAATACTACTCAGTTGTCAGAAACTGTGAAATTGTGAAATTTGCAACCAAATGTATGGAACTAGAAAAGCTCATCCTGAATGAACTAACCCATATCCAGCAATATACACAGGGAATGTATTCACTTATAGCTGAATTTTAGACATATAGTACAGGATAAACATCCTACAACCAACAGACCCTAAGGAACAGAAACCTAGCATAACTATTCTATGAGAAGTTCAACCCAGTAACACATAAATTAAATGTTGAGACACACAGTCAAACATTAGGTGAAGCTCTGGGAGTCTTATATAAGAGGGGGAGAAGGAAAGAGAGTCCCAGAGAGGACAAGAAGAACACATGACGATCAACAGAACCAACTATCCTTGGTTCCAGAGGCTTACAGAGACAGAAACGCAAACAAAAAAAAAAAAAAAAAAAAAAGGAAGAAAAAAGAGCCTATTCAACTAGACCTAACCCTCACTATACATACACAGATGATAGGCAACTTAATCTTTATACAGATCCCTTGGCAGTGTGAGGGAGTATATCTCTGTCATAGACTCTTTTTCCTGTTAGAGGGGTATTTTACCCTAGCTGGACTGCCATGTTGGGCTCCAGAGTAAGATGAAGCTCTTAGCCATCATGTGTCTGATGAACTGAGGGGGGGTTAATATGTAGGGGCCCCCTCACCCAAAGAGAAGGATAGAAGGGAAAGGGGGGAAGATAATAGGAGGATGGGATCAGGAAGGGAGGAGGAAGGGGGCTGTGATCGATATGTAACTTGACTTAATAAAAATATGCTTAAAATGTAAAATAAATATCTATATTCCATTTGGCAATGAGACTAGAAACTGTAACCCTTACACAAGAAGAAATGGTACAAGATCTTCAATATTCTACAGAGAAAGACCATCATATTTGGTTATAGTATTACAGTTATGTTAGTTTTTATAAAAGGTTCAGTCAGCAAGCACATGCCTACCAGATACTGGAAGACATCCTTGCCAACATCTGAATCTGTCTTGAAACAAATGGTTAATAATTTTAAAGTAGAATAAAGACATTGTTAACATGCAAAGTTTTCTAAATATTTACTTTGCACCTATTCTTTCTTGAGGGGAGTGAAGAAAATATTCTACTGCAATGAAGAAGTTAAAAAAGGAAGGGATACAGGGGCTGTAGACTTAACAATGGTCCCATTACACACACATTCACCCTATTAATGTGGACTCACTTGGAAAAAGGAGCTTCCAAGCGTAATTAATCGGGGATCTTGAGATGATATTATACTGTAGTTAGAGTGCCCTCTTAACCCAGTGACATGCTGAAATGCAGAGGAGAGGACTCTGTGAAGAGAGAGATAGAAACCAGGTTACCCAACTGACCTAAAATAACCAGAATGATGAGAAGCAGATGGTTTTGCTTAAATTGCTCATTATATAGTCATTTGCTTAACAGCCTGACCTTAAACCATGGTATCAATAGGCTAGCAACAAGTGTCAATAGGTGGTCAGAGATTCAGGCAATGGATAGGCACTTTGAGTTGAAATATGTAGGTAATTTAGCAAATGAAAGTTTAGAATGGGAAAGTAAAAAAAGATCTATCACAAGGTCATAAAAGTATAAATAATAAATACTGCCCTAACCAAACCATGGTAAAGCTCTCTTGGGAAGATGAGAAGCTGGTTTATGGAAGTGGACGGGGTCATATAGATTCACAGTTACCTAAGTAATGTCATGGCAGGAGGGTTAATAGTGAGAATAGAGAGGCAATCATGAGAATGAGCAAAATCCCCAACTTCCATAAATCTGAATCACCAAAAGGTAAATAACAGCACACTACATGCATGTTAATTAGCAATATGATGAATATCAAAAGAATCATTGAAGTAATTAAAAATCTTTACATAAAGAGGATATAAATACTTTTGAACAATAATTCTCCAAGTAACAAAGGAGAGGGCAATAGCTTTCTTAAAGGGGCAAAGACTTTAATATATGGTTGGTGACTCAAAGTGTCAAATGCTATAAGAGAAATTGTCACACACAGGCTGAACCTAGGAGGTAGAAAGTGACAAATGGGCCAACTTTCAAAAGGAAAAAGGATGAAGCCTCTCAGACACATGTACCGATTGGCACATACCTTG
This sequence comes from Lophiomys imhausi, assembly GCA_907164525.1. Lineage (NCBI taxonomy): Eukaryota > Metazoa > Chordata > Mammalia > Rodentia > Muridae > Lophiomys > Lophiomys imhausi. The sequence goes on along the minus strand of CAJQZJ010033828.1, from coordinate 1,744,086 downwards.
GCAGCATTCACATTCTTATGTTTACACTTTATTCCTATAGATTGAATCAGCACCTGTTTAAGCCAAAGACAGTTTAAGACTCTAAAAAAAATGAATCTGCATGAAAATGAGGCAAAATATTTAAACCTCAATAAGTATGTTTATTTTCCTTGGTTGTGGCTGAGTTTATGTAAGAAAATTTTCTGATTTCTATAGGAAATGAGAAAATATGGTACACAGGCATGTTCCTGTTAAAAAATAAATTATTTTAATTTTAAGCTCTGAGATGGTGCAGTATGACACAAAACTGTTGAAAGACGAATGCATTACCTCGAGAGTAACTTGAAAGCAATCTTACTCATCACTTGACGTGTTCAAAATAGTTACATACAAAGAAAACCTTCATAATTGTATTTTTATATTACTGATGAACTGAGGGGGCTGAGATATGGGGGCACCTCACACTGGAGGAGAAGGATAGGTGGGCAATGAGGTAGAGGGTGGGAGAGTGGGACTGAGAAGTGTGGAAGGAGGGGGCTGTGATGGAGATGTAACTTGAAGTAACAAATAAATGTAAAAACAATAAAAAATAAAATACACTAGGAAATAAAAATGGAACCAAAATATAATGATACTCAATTTTAAATAATTTTGAAAAAAAAATAGATGTTTGAGATGGATCAAAAGCCATTTATGAGAGTATATTGTCTAGTGTAAGTGTTGATAGATTTAAGAAAAGAATTATTACAACCTTAAAATTACATATCCTTTAGATTTCTAGCTTTCAAAAAGGCATAACTAATTCAGCATGTCGACTAAATGCCATGCCCCTTGTATTTCTAATAACTGAAATGATTAATACTTTATGAATGTTTATTCGAACAACATACTATTCTAATTGCTCTTCAAATCTATTGACTCATTTGCTTCTCACAAGTTTATGAGACTACCACTATTAATATCATTTGCTCTTTACAGAGAGTGGTGTGGAGAACCCCAGTGGGACCAACATCTTGTGTTGATCACTCCAGAGCCTGGCCTCTCTACCTCTGAACAACCAAGGAATGGATTGGCTAGTTAATGAAAGCATTTCGAACTAAGAGAAAGAATTTCCATGTTAAAGGAAAAGTATGGTCAAGGGCTTTGTGCTTGTCATGCACAATTTTAAAACCCACTTTCACTTTAATAAACATGAGGAGAATCCTCATTTTTAAGCTAGCCAGCTACTAAAGTAGTTTGGTAACCCAAGTCTATACATACACCTGTACTCTATTCATATGCAATGAATTAGTAGTTTGTTGCTTTTCCCTTTGGAATACTAGGCTGATGTCTAGAGTATTGAGAATTGCTGGAACAGGAAGAGCAAAATCTTTAAACATGGAGCACAGCATTGATAAACCTCAGCTCTAATGCTCTTTGACTCTGTAGCCTAGGGGGAGAGTATTCCTTGTCCTTTGGATAAGTTCTCCCCAAGAACACACACGTCAAAGATGTGATGTGAAGGGGAACACTATTGGGAGATGGCTGAATTATTAGGTGACAGCAGCTAATGACTATCCCTAGAGGACTGAGGGTGGAAACTTGAAGGAGATTTCAGGAAGTCAGTCTCTTCATTCTTTCTTGTCTTCTAGGTCATGAGGAGAGTAGTTTGATTACGTATGTGCCCCTCACTATTGTCACCCAGTATCCTCACCAGAGACTCGAAATGATAAACCCATCTGAGCTTGCAGAGGAACCCTCCACAACTGAGAAACAACACATTTCCCCTTCAAAAGTCAGTGATGTCAATTATTACATTGCATTAGGGAAATTTTACTAATTTGGGACTTAATAATACACTTGTTGTGTTATAAAGAAGCTCACACAGAATATAGATGGTGCAAAGATGATAGATTGATAAACGTTAGTATTTCTTTATGAATGATGGGATATTATCAGATTAAGGCTTGCTAAGGTGCAAGAAAAAAACACAGATCTGGGAATAAAATGAACTCTGGAATATGCTTCCTTAGAACAATTCAGTAAAGTTTATAAACCATAAAAGCCAGAGCTAAGGCTAAGGCTAGGGTTATGGCTAGAACCGTAGCTTCTGGGTTATAACTATTGATAGGACTACGGCCAGAGCCAGGGCTGGGGATAGAGTTCTGATTAGGGCCAAGGCTAGAGCTAAGGTTACTCTAAGGCTAAGGCTAGAGTTATGACTAGGGCTAAGGGTAGAGGTAAAGTTATTATTAGGGTTGGGACTAGGACTAGGGTTAGGATTATAGCTAGGGCTAAGGCTATGGTTCTGTCTAATGTCAGGTCTGAGGTTATAATTACAACTTTTTCTGATTATGACTAATAGATAGGACCATATAAGGGTTAATGAATTGGCTAAAGCTAGGGCTAGGACTGGGCTAGACTTAGGGTTAGGGTTGATCCAGAACTAGATTTGGCAAAGGTACATATGACAAAGATGAGAGAGAGAGAGAGAGAGAGAGAAATGGACAAGGATAGTGGTATAATTTTATGCTTCTATCTATTTTTTTAAATTTCTATGTACGTACACACACATACACACACAGAACATAGACAGCTTGTGATTACATACATACACATATACACAACCTTATACATATATAATGAGAGAGAGGGACTAGACACTAGTTTTATCATAAGAGGTCTTTATTTTTGTGTTGATCTTACTTTTATTCCGGAAATATTGGTACAGAAAAGTTCCAATTGAATAGAAAATGTTGTCTGCCTTTGTTCCCTAATCATCCTTGAATAGATTAGCTTGGAAACATCATCTTGGAAGCAGAAAGTAAGAGCACACTTGAAACAAAGTTCATTCACAGAAAGAATACATGCAAAAGGATACATGAGTCAGAAAAGGATGTAAAGTTTAATTTTTTTCTAGTTTCACTCTGTCATTGGATCCCTTTGTTGGGGGGATCCAATGATTTCTATTTTCTCCTCCTTTCCCCTCCCCCCATGTTGGATTCGTGAATAAAATTTTAACTGATGGTTAAAGTATTGAAGTGTAATTGAGGCTCTGTTGCTTCAGAGTGGCCATTCTTACAGTGTGGAATTTTACCCATATGAACTGAGTTTGGCACTGAATAAATGCCTGTGTGTGTCTTCCTTTAGATATCTATGTGAAACTTCTGCTGGTGGGTTAATTAGGGTAAAGTTATTTTATTTCTTTTAAAAATAATATTCATTCTCATTGAGAAGGAAGACATGGGGAGATGAGAGCATGAGTCGGCTGGTACACACTCGAAATATTATCAATGCCTCAGGTGTTCTCAGTGATGAAAAGCATCTAAGATCTTGCTCACACAAAATATAGGCAAATATTCAAAGAGAGTATGAAGAAATTGACCCTGTTCTATTTTTTTTTCTATTGTAATGAAAGGCTGACAAAAAGTAACTTAATGAAGAGATGGCTTATTTGGCTTCTAGGTTATTATCCACTTTCGGGGGAAACTGAGGTAGGAATTGAAGTACAAACCATGGAGAAATGCTGCTACTGGTTCTCTCTGTAACCTCTCTTACACAACCCAGGCCTACTTGCCCAGATTTGGCACTGTGCATAGTGGGGTGCTCCCACCGATATGTTAGCAATTAAAAGCCGATCCACAATCATGCCGTTAGGTCAATCTGATGAAGTCAATTCCTCAGTTTTAATCCCCTCTTCCTGGGTATCTCTAGGTTTGTGTCTGTTTCACAAATGGAACAGAACAGATCCCAAATTTCAAAGATACATTCTTGAATATGGTGAGTGAGTCTTTGCTGGAAAATCACCTTTCAAACACAAGACAGTTAAAGGAAGGTTTACCTATTTCATCTGAGAACAAAAAATCAGTCTGTCATTTGATGATTAAAAAAAATACTTTTTCTCTACAATTATCTACTTAATGTGCAAACATAGCATCTGTACAAAGATTGTTGCACATATAATTCCAAATACATTTCATCATGTCTTCAACGTAGTGTCTGCTATTCCTAACAAAGCTAACTGGAAAACCACAGTTGCATGCCTACTCAGATAATGTACCTGCCTTGTGAAAAGGAAAATATTTTTGGAGTCTAATTTCATAACTGAGTTTCATTCACAGTCAAGGCTAGCAATGTCTTAGCTGACTTAACTACATAATACCCTACCAAGAATTTAGTAACTGGTAACCATTCAGTGAATATTGATGATTTGTGCGACAGTTAAGATATCCAGGATAACATTGCATCTGGAAGAAGTCACACTTTGAATCCCTATTAGTAATAAAACTCTTGAAGGATCCAATTTACCAGATTAAACTAGCAAGACCTTGGGTTTGAGGAGCTAGGAAATGGGAATAAACAAGTTTGATATCATAGGTAAAAAAACAATGTTCATCTTCAGAGTATAGATATTTCTTACAAAGGACATGCTTGTGAAGTACCAGGGGCCAATGGCATCCAATGAAGAAATGACACTTCACATGAGGTAAAAATGACAATTGTTTGCACTACTTCTGTAAGTCCACAGTATTCTTTATATTGCTATGGTATGACCATGACCCTTGGCCAAAGTTGATGTATACTCAAACTTCTTAGAGTATATTAGCTCATAGGTCAGTTCTTGTGCAGAATATGAAGACTTCTAAGACATCCTTTAAGGCATCCAGGATGATGAACCTATCTAACTAACATGGTGGAATGAGTTGGTCCTGGTGAGAAAAGATTAATCTAACCTGTAGGGAGACCAAAGGGAAGACAGTATATTGATCTTACAGGCATATCTTGACCCCTACATGTTAAAGTCAAGATGAGACTGGTTTTTCTCAAGGCATCATGGATGCTGTGACTGCTTTGAATGCCATTGGGTCATAATAACCCTTTTTTCTCCAAACTAGAAAAAAATTAGGTTTTAGTGACCCATGGCTAATGTAGAGCACATCTCTATGGTACCTACTTTTAGCTTATTCCTTATTGTTTTCCCAAAACCCTTGCAACTGACTCTTCAAATGATTAATGTTGATATTATAGGCAGTGTGCTGTTAAACCTAGAATCTGAATTTAAGTCTTTCTGGAAGGGAAAATAAAACTCAGATGTGAGATTAAGTTTTCTGTATGTTTGCTTTTTATTGATACTATATTTTTTCATACAACATATTCAGATTCATATTCAGATTAAGATTTCCCCTCTCCCAACTCCTCTGAGATCTTTCCCACCTTCCCTCCTTTCTGCTTCAAGTTCACATCCTTTCAGTCTCTCATTAGAAAACAAATGGATATCTAAATAATAATAGTAAAATAAAATGAAACTGCTATGGACTACTCTTCTTGGCACTGGAAGGCACTCTATACGATACAGAATAAAAGGTAAACACCAACCCAGCTATAAACCCTTTGATCTATAGTGATGACCTTCCTGTGAAATTAAGATTTTTGAGTTGTTCAGTTACCCTGCCCTATTATAGAAAATGACTTATCCAAAGTCACTCACCACTAACTAGGAAGTCAGGCAGGAGGAGAATGAGAATCTTCTCGTTCCTTTATGTTCTCTCCTGGATATATTACCTTAATTTTTATCAAGTGTGCAGAGGTGAAAATGAGCAATGAACTTTATTCCCATCCAAACGAATGCTTTTGACTATACCAGCATGCTCAAAATGCAGCAGTTTCACACAAAACACTCTGTAAGTAGCGAGCTCGCTGTAATCTAAGCAACATTAAATGAGTGCAAGAAAAGAAAAATCACTGCCTTGGGCTCAGACAGCATTTCACATCACGTTAATTAAACACTCACATGAACACACACACACCTAAACAACCACAAATCTGTATCACAGATTCATTATGCCAACAGCCAGATGATTCGAAATAAAACTTCAAATGGTTTCTGTCAGGAATGAAGAAGAAGAAGAAAAGGGATGAGAGGCAATGGATCCATGCACATGGAATATAAAATGTGATGAAAGCCTCAGGTCCTCAAGAGGTTAGTGTCTTCTTTCCAGTCATGAAATTCGTGGGGTACAGAGTCTGCTTTTCACAGGGCCACACTGGAAGTACAGAGGCTGACTCTGGTGAGCCCACCACCTCATATCTGGCTCCGGAGCTCTGTTTCCAGTTTCAAATGTTTGGAGGTGATGTCAAGGTTCTTTCTGAAACAGTGCTGAAACTGCTTCCTTGGGGAAAATAAGTAAGCTTGTTGGTGAACCCATGCCAATGGTTTAGCTTCTAATACAGAAACTATTAGAAGGTGTATTCGAGTTGCAATGGGGACGAACTGATTGAAATTGAGATCTAAGGTGCAATAATATCATCTGGTTAGAGAAAAAAAAATACATACTGTTTGGAAATTCACAAGTATTACCTTGAGTTAATTATCTCTTGTTCTACATCCTTCACCTTAATACTGGAAACTATCTCTTCTGCCTTTGTCTGTAATAGCCAAAAACCATGATGCTCAGAAACCATGATAATAAATAAATCTTTTCCAATGTTTAAAACAGAACATCTTTCACTCTGGGAAGATTGGTAGTTAAGAGATGCTGATGTTCATGGATCCTTTTTTTTTTTTTTTTAAGGAGAGGAAACCTTGTTCCTCACCCATAGGGAAAATAACTTGACTAGCACATTGTATCACCACCTCCATGTCTTTCTGTTTCAAGCATAAAAGTAATTACTGGCTCAGTAATAAATATCACACTTTATAGCATGACAGAAAGCAAGGATGGTACAAGGATTTAATGGTATTATTTATTATCCACGTTACATACATTATTTTCTGCCACTATTGGGACTTTGTGTTCATTTTTTATAAGCAGTTATTTTCACATTACCTTCATCCTGGGCTACCTACGGAGTTTAAACATATTTAAAATATATTTTAAGTTAGTAAAGGAGCATTTGAAATGTCTGCATAATGTGGCCTAAATATCATTGATCTATAAAGATGAAGAAAATTAAACACAGAAAAGTGAGGCATTTCTAGGGTCTCTCCTCCATTTACCTAAGATTAGCTGTCAGGCTCTTTGTTTGCTGACATGGAGGTGGAGAGTTAAGACCTAGTAACTAAAATTATGATCACCTCTTACATAACTTTTCTATATCGTCTATTCCGACTGAAGAAGAGAACTGAATAACTAATGTTACAGATATTATCCATTTTCCTGAGGTTTTAGAAAGATAATGATTCATAAAATGGGAAAAGTTTTAAAGAACAAATTGCCAACCCAGGGAAGCATCATCTAGACTTACTTAGTTGGGGACTTTTTTTCACTGTCCTTTATGTATGGAAGTTCTTCCTCCCTGGCTCTCTACCACAAATGTGTCATCATACAAAGGGACCTGAATGGAAGACCAGAGATAGGGATGTTCCCTGGGTGTATCTCTACCACGTTGTGCAGATTTCAAGAATTCATTTCATTCTCTAGACCCTGCTTTATCGCATATAAAATTCACTGAGTGTATAAGTGATGTCCAAGGACCCGTAGAGTCACAGGCTACTGAGATCAGTCTTTGCAGACTCACATTCATTCCCAAGTAGTACAGCCCAGATCAAAAGACCACATGACCTACCATTAAAATTTATCACTTTCCTCAATTGACACTGTTGTCCAGCTTGAAATTAGCAAATGACTCTTGAAGGAGGCAGGGAGGAATCATGGAAAGTTGTTGATGTGAATACTTGTTGTTTCATCATTTATCCTTGACTTATTTTTGTGGACCCCCTAGTTTCCCGTAAAGAATGATGGCCTCTTTCACCCTTAACCACTCTGGTAATAGTGTGCACATTGTTTACTCTTCCTCGGATAAACCTATTGGAATTTAAGTAGAGGACATCGAAGTGGTTTTCTCCTGTCTAAGTTTTCACACAGCTTAAATCTGGGTTGCAGCTGTCAGCACCTCCAAAGGTTCAATAATAATCCTAAAAAAAAAAAAAATTAGTGATACAGCAAGAGTTTTAGTATTACTATGTCAGTTGATAAAACAAAATGTGGCCTATAAGCTAAGTTCAAGGTCATGAGTATACTTGAAAATACATCATGAGAAGGCCGGAGAAGAAGCTTAGGTAAACTATAATCATGATTTCAAGGGTAACAACAGGGACAAAATCTGTTTTTTGGGACTTAAACAGTGACTGCTGAGCGAGAAGGCAAATTTCTGATGGCAGAAAGGTAAGCGAGAAAAGAAGCATATGTGTTACTGAGGATGCCGATCTGCTTCCTGGATCTAAATTCAGAGGATGACTTTAGAGACTAGCTTAGGGTCTTAAGTATTAATGAGATAAGAACATAAAAGGCCCAATTGTCCTTCCTGTTTCTTCTAGCAGGTGAGTTAAGCAAATGCTATAAGTAAAAGGCTGAGGATTTTTTCACAGACTAAAGTCAAGGACCAGATCACACCTGTTCAATTTCCTAGTTCAGTGATCTTCCAGGGAGCTATGAACAGGCAGAAAGTGATACTTTAAAATAACTACTTAACTGAAAACAACATATGACTATTTTAAAAAGGAAACGTTTTTCCCTAATTATCCAAATTAAATTCTCTTACTAGTAGTGGACTTCCCCCAAAACTTTCATTTATATTTCCTTCCTTCCTTCCTTCCTTCCTTCCTTCCTTCCTTCCTTCCTTCCTT
>CAJQZJ010033828.1:1694947-1732373 GCA_907164525.1 Lophiomys imhausi | reverse complement strand
TATATATATATATATATATATATATATATATATATATATATATATATGAAGGGAATGAAAATTATTAAGAGACCCCCTAAGATGGCAGTAGAGCCAGGCCAGCTGCCAGGTCCCAGGAACTTAGCTGACCATAAAAAGGGTGGAACCAAGAATGAATGTCAATCGGGCCACTGGCCCCCAGGGTTTCAGGAACTGGCTGACCACAAAGTAGATAGCAAAACAAGATTAGATTCATTCCTGAGAAAAACAGATGTAGGATGTTTCCTGCTGACTAACTAATGGGCTGGTACATTCCACCTGTATTTTCCCTCCCCCTTGGGTTGTGGTAAACAATGGGCTGGGCTGGTACTTCCCACCTGTAATATCCCCCACCCCCTTAATCTGTGGTGCTCCCCTATAAAATACTCTACTCTCCCCCAAATCGGGGTCGTGGATCCTACGCCTGCGTGGGATACAAGTGGCGCCCTCAGTGCACTGAGCCCCCCCTTCCCCCTGAAATAAACCTCTTGCGATTGCATGAAGATGGTCTCTTGCGAGTTTTGAGGTGGCCGTGATATCCTGAGTGTCGGGTGAGGAACTTCCCTCCCCCGGGTCTTTCATTTGGTGCATGGGCCGGGAATTTGCGGCCATCCCAATCTCCACAAGAACCCACTTGGAGGTGAGATTTCTGTGTCTTGGGCCTATTTCTGTTGTCTGGTTTGTGAGATTTCTATCTCTGTGTCCTGGGTTTGTCTCTGTTGTCTGGTTCTGTTATATGGTTTGCGTTAAAAGTTGGCTTCGTGAAGGTTCTTTTCAGTTTGACAGACGTTTCCGTCTCATGAGGAGACGGATGGGTGATCAGGCAGACGTACTAGTGGATCAGTGGCTGTAGCCCTGGGAGATGTCCCAGGAGGACAGGGACCCCAGGGACGCCTGGGAGGGTCCCATCTGGGTGCCAGGGAGGTTACAGTGGTCCTCCTGAGAGAGAGGACGTGAGAGACCTCCTGGCCATCTGTTTATCTGGGCGCCAGGGAGGATACAGTGGTCCTCTTGAGAGAGGGGATGCAAGAGACCTCCTGGCTGTCTGTTTTTCTGGAGTGGTGCCAGCACTTGAGAGTGAGAAGGATTTTTCGTAGTGTTTTTCTGTGTATCTTGTGTTTATGTTTTGTGTTACTTGTGACAATGGGACAGACTGTAACGACTCCTCTAAGTTTGACACTGGATCATTGGATGGAAGTTAGAACTAGGGCTCATGAAATTTGGCAGTTGAGGTTAAAAAGAGACCGTGACAGACTTTTTGTGCTTTGGAGTGGCCTACTTTTGACGTTGGGTGGCCACCCGAAGGGACTTTTGACTGGACCATTATTTTTGAGGTAAAAACTATTGTCTTTAAGGAAGGACCAGGGTCTTATCCCGATCAACAGCCATACATTACTGTTTGGCAAGACCTGGTCCAGAACCCACCCCCATGGGTAAAACCTTGGGTGAGAGGAAGGAAGCCAGGCTCCCAAGCCCTGGCTCTCCATGGTACAGAGCCTAAATCAAAACAAAAGCCAGCTTTTAAAACACCTTCAGCTCTGCCTAAGATCTATCCCGAGATGGAGGAGCCACCCGAGTGATCGAGCCTGCCGTGGCCACCCCCCTACCCCCAGCCACCCCAGGCGTCCCCACACCAGCCCCGGCTCCGGCCTGAGCCCGGAACTACAAGGAGCAGAGGGGGGAGGGCCGGCAACTGGCACTCAGAGCCAGAGAGGGTTGAGTCCAGAGGGACCCGATTCCACTGTGGCTCTACCCCTCCGAATGGTCGGGCCCCTGTGGACCCACCAGCTTTTCAACCCTTACAATATTGGCCTTTCTCCTCGGCTGATTTATATAATCAAAAAACTAACCACCCGTCTTTCTCTGAAAACCCTGCTAGTCTTACAGGTTTGATGGAATCCCTGATGTTTTCTCACCAACCCACCTGGGGTGATTGCCAGCAGCTTTTGCAGGTTCTCTTTACTACAGAGGAGAGGGAGAGAATTCTCTTGGAGGCACAGAAGAATGTCCCAGGAGACAATGGGACCCCCACTACCCTCCCGAATGAGATTGATGCTGGGTTCCCCCTTGATCGACCCAGATTGGGACTTCAACACAGCTGCAGGTAGGGAGCGGCTGACAGTTTTTCCGCCGGACTCTAGTGGCAGGTCTCAGAGGTGCGCTTGGCACCCCACCAATTTGGCCAAGGTAAGAGGAGTACTTCAGGGTCTTGTTGAACCACTGTGCATATTCCTTGAGAGGTTGATGGAGGCCTACAGGCAGTACACTCCCTTTGACCCACCTCTGAGGGACAACGAGCAGCTGTGGCTATGGCCTTTATAGGAATCTTGTTAGAAAGACAAGAGAAAATGTATCACAAGAGAGAGACTGAGGAAGAGAAACAGGAAAAAAAAAAAGAGAAAGAGAGGACAGGTGGGATTGCAAACAAGAAAGAAACTTGACTAGGATACTTGCCGCAGTTGTAGGAGATAGATGAGAGAGAGAGAGAGAGAGAGAGAGAGAGAGAGAGAGAACAGGGCCTAGACAGACGGGGAACCTGGGCAACAGAAGACCTAGACTGAATGAGAATGGAAAACAGAGACGACATTCACAGACAGGGCATCTTGGTTCCCTGCCAGTCACCATGGAACACCCCCCTGTTACCAGTAAAGTAGCCAGGCACTAATGATTACAGGCCAGTCCAAGATTTAAGATTCTGTTCTAGATCTAAAGGATGCTTTTTTCTGCTTGAAGTTACATCCTGACAGCCAACCCATCTTTGCCTTCGAATGGAGAGATCCTGACACTGGACTCGTGGGACAGTTAACTTGGACTAGATTGCCACATGGATTCAAAAACTCCCCTACCCTCTTTGATGAGGCTCTTCATCAAGATCTGGCCTCCTTCAGAGCTGAAAATCCTCAGCTAACATTGTTACAGTATGTTGATGATTTACTCTTGACAACATCAACTAAACCTAAATGTCTCCAAGGAACTAAGAGGCTGCTGACGGAACTTGGTGAGTTGGGGTATCAGGCTTCTGCTAAGAAGGCTCACTTATGTAAAATTGAGGTCACCTATCTGGGATACACCCTGAGAGATGGAAAGTGATGGCTGATGGAAGCCAGGAAAAAGACTGTCACCCAGATTCCTGTCCCGACCACCCCGCGCCAGGTAAGAAAATGCCTGGGCACTGCTGGTTTTTGTAGACTATGGATTCCGGGTTTCGCTACGCTGGCAGCCCCCTTATTCCCCCTCACCAAGGAGGGAGGAGGGTTCACCTGGACCTCTGAACATCAGAAAGCCTTTAAAGATGTCAAAAAGGCCTTGTTAATGGCACCAGCTTTAGCCCTACCGGATTTCACTCTATATGCGGATGAAAGGGCAGGAGTTGCCAGAGGCATTCTTACTCCGACTTTAGGACCTTGGAAGAGGCAGGTAGCCTGCTTATCTAAGAAACTGGATCCTGTTGCAAGCAGATGGCCCACATGCCTGAAAGCTATTGCGGCTGTGGCCTTACTTGTCAAAGATGCTGCTGATAAACTGACTTTGGGACAGCACATTACAGTGGTGGCACCCCATGCCCTTGAGAACATTATCCGGCAGCCCCCTGACCGGTGGATGCTGAAATGACCCACTACCAGAGCCTATTATTGACTGAAAGGGTGATATTTGCCCCCCTTCCCCCGGCCGTCCTGAATCCTGCTACTCTACTACCTGAGGCGGATGACTGCTGCCCTGACATCCTGGCAGAAGAAACAGCTTCATGGTTGAAAGGTCAGCTGGAGAATCACCTTGTGGTATGGTTAAAACAGAGGATGGTAAAAGAGTCCTGCCTCAGAAAAAGGACGCGAGTATGTCACCAATTTACACCGTCTGACTCACCTAGGAAAAAAGAAACTACAAGATATGGTAAGGTCCTCTGACTATTATGTAATTGGACTTTCTGACTTAACAACAGAAATAGTCAGAAACTGCAAAGCCTGTGCTCTGACTAATGCCAGACCTTCCATGTATAACATGGAAAAAAGACTCAGGAGAGATGGACTAGGGGCCTATTGGGAAGTGGATTTTACAGAAATTAAACCAGCTAAATATAAAAACAAATATCTTTTAGTTTTTATAGATACATTTTCAGGGTAGGTAGAGGCCTTCCCTACAAGGACTGAGACTGCCAATACAGTGGCCAAGAAGATTCTTAAAGAAATTTTTCCGAGGTTTGGAGTACCCAAGGTAATTGGGTCTGATAATGGACCCGCTTTCGTTGCCCAGGTAAGTCAGGGACTGGCGACTTAACTGGGGATTAAATGAAAATTACATTGTGCCTACCATCCCCAAAGTTCAGGACAGGTAGAAAGGATAAATAGAACTCTAAAAGAGACCTTGACTAAATTAGCCTTAGAGACTGGCAGGGGGACTGGAAAGCCCTCCTTCCTTTTGCCTTGTTCCAGGTCAGGAACACCCTGGGGGCAGTTTAAGCTGACACCTTATGAGATTCTCTGTGGGGAGCCTCCTCCTCTTACTGAGGCTGGCTGAATGTTCCATCCTGATGTTGTCCTTTCTAACCCCTTGTTCACTCGGATGAAAGTCCTTGAAGTAGTTCTGCGTGAGGCCTGGGAGCAGATCAGGGAGGCTTATGAAGCTGGAGACCTGAGCGTGCCTCATCAGTTCCAGGTTGGAGAAACCATACTCGTCTAGCGCCATCGAGCTGGAAACCTTGAGCCTCACTGAAAGGGACCATACCTGGTGCTCTCGACTACACCCACCACAATGAAGGTAGAGGACATCTCTGCTTAGATCCACGCCTCACACATAAAGAAAGCTCCTGAACCTCCTAAGGATGAGTGGAGATTAAAAAAAAAAAAAAAAAAGACTGTAGACCCTCTTAAGCCATGCCTGCATCGCAGGTGCTCTCCAGATGGGGAATGACAACCCCCATGCCCCTCAAAAACGTACTTGACAGGTAGCTTCCCAAACTGGGCAAGTCGTCTGGTCAATCTCTAAGGTAGCTCCCTCCCTTTCCTGACTTCTGCCAGCTAGCTACAGGCCTGGAACAGTGGGATATTCCTGAGGCAGACCCCCAGAACCTCCCTGAGAGGGACCCTCGACGAAGACACTCTAAAGAGCTAGGAACAAAGTTCTATGTGGGAGGCCAGAGGGATGCTGTGGGCTGGCTCAACAAGATTTTTTACATCTGCCCAAGGAAAGGTAGGGACAGGAGTGCGGCTAGGCAGTGTGGAGGATGTTGGCTCTGTTTAACTTCTGGACCCCCTTACTATGAGGGCATCGCCACGTTGGGTACTTTTAATGACACCACCAACCATGACGCCTGCTCATGACATGAGAAGAACAAACTGATCCTAACTGAAGTATCAGGGAAAAGGACTTGTTTAGGAAAACCCACCTGCTGCCTATAAACACTTATGCAATGAGACCCTGAGGTCTCCAAAGACTTCTGATACCAGATACTTATATCCTGGCATAGATAGATGGTGGGCCTGCAACACAGGATTAACTCCCTGTGTTGCCACTAATATCTTTAATGATACCAAAGATTATTGTATGTTAGTACAGCTTATGCCTAGAGTACTCTATCTCCCCACAGATGCCTTTGTGGATGAGTTTGATTTCCACCCTAAGCGATTTAAGAGAGAGCCTATTTCCCTGACTTTAGCTGTAATTTTAGGATCAGGTGTGGCACTGGAACAGCTGCCCTAGTGCAGGCCCCTCAGTACTTTCATCAATTAAGAGTAAGTGCCGTACAGATTTTAATGCTGAAACAATATCAAGGGTTACGGGGACAAGATAATAATAAATAAAATAAAACAGATGGATAGGTTCTAAGATTAGAACAATGGACTAAAAGGAGTGGGGAATGAAGGGAATGAAAATTATTAAGAGACCCCCTAAGTTGGCAGTAGAGCCAGGCCAGCTGCCAGGTCCCAGGAACTTAGCTGACCATAAAAAGGGTGGAACCAAGAATGAATGTCAGTCGGGCCACTGGCCCCCCCAGGGTTTCAGGAACTGGCTGACCACAAAGTAGATAGCAAAACAAGATTAGATTCATTCCTGAGAAAAACAGATGTAGGATGTTTCCTGCTGACTAACTAATGGGCTGGTACATTCCACCTGTATTTTCCCTCCCCCTTGGGTTGTGGTAAACAATGGGCTGGGCTGGTACTTCCCACCTGTAATATCCCCCACCCCCTTAATCTGTGGTACTCCCCTATAAAATACTTTACTCTCTCCCAAATCATGGTCGCGACTCCTACCCCTGCGTGGGATATGAGTGGCGCCCTCAGTGCACTTAGCCCCCCTTTCCCCCCCTTCCCCCTGAAATAAACCTCTTGCGATTGCATCAAGATGGTCTCTTGTGGGTTTTGGGGCGGTCGTGATTTCCTGAGTGTCGGGTGAGGAACTTCCCTCCCCTGGGTCTTTCACATATATATAATGGGCAAAGAAATACTCAGAAGGAAGACTCATGTTTATTCCTAAAGCATCAATGACTATTTCCCTGTGTATATATAAACCAAAGAGAATTTGGCTACTTCCAGCATTCTATACTTGTCTTTAAGCCTTTTTCTATTTCTTAAAACCAGTTCTACAATGATCAACACATGATCCATAGATTTACATTGTCTTAAAAAGTCGATGAAGTCAAATAGTAGATACTATGATATGGGATAAAAAGTGGAATACTAGCAATTGACTCTGGGACAGCTGGTTTCAAGATGTGAAATATGAACAAATATGATGGTGACACCAATACTCCCTTCTTAAACATCCCATTGTCATCTCTCTATCTTCTCCTTTCTCCTACCATCTGCATTGGCAGACCCAATGAAAACCCAGCTACTGCACACTACTGGTAAAAAAGTTTATAGATCTCTAAGCCTCTATGTAGAACAAAGAAAGACCCCCCTACCAACCCATATTTTACTCTAACATGTATGATTAGTAGGCTCTGCTGAGATTTTCTTAATGTAGAATTTAGCACACCCTCATACAAACACTAACCCAGTCAGATAGGCATCCAATTACAGCTAAAATTTTCCCTTTTTTTCCAAAGCTTAATCATTCCATAATTATCAACGAAACTTTATAAGTTTGTAATTCTTATTGCTAGTGAAAGTGCTAGCCCCCAATTTTCTATTTTTTCTCATGAAATAACTGTCCCTGGATACTTAAATTTGATAATCATGTCTACGTAAGAAAAGATGTTATATTACCTTAAGGTCAATAATGAGTAGGACCATTATGATAAATTTTAGCAATGTCTTACCAATGATGAACCAGTCTAAACCCACCTTTCACTAGGTAGATGGTGTCAATTTATATAAAATGGTTGTTAAAAAAAAAAAAGGAAACATAAGAAAGTCATAGCTAGGTTGTGGTAGTGCATGCCTTTAATTCCAATACTCAGGAGACAGAGTCAGGTGAATCTCTCTGAGTTCAAGTCCAGGCAGGTCTACAGAGTGAATTCCAGGACAGCCATGGATATACAGAAAAAGTCTGTCTCCAAACAAACAAACAAGAAGAACAAAGGGATAAAAAAAGAAACAAAGGAAAAAGGAAGAAAAGTAACAAATTATGTCTAGTCCCAATATTGTACAAGTTTTTTACAAGCAAATATTCTAAAACTTAAAAAGAAACCAACAATTTAATATGGCATCATCTCTGTGAGTTTCCAAATGACATATGGATAGCAGTTGTCAGAGGCAGTCAGAAGGATGGACATTATCAGTTCTCTATAGGTTGGCTCAATCAAGTCTATTGAGAGGACAGTACTTGTTCATCTGTTTTAATAACATAACTATTTACATTGCTAGACATGTGATATTGTGGTGGTAAGCCTTCATACAGACATTAGGAAGAACAAAGGAATTGTTGAGAAACAAATGTTGCCAATAATGCACGGTTTTGTTTAAAGATGTGGGGCAAGGTTGTCCAATGAAACTGATTTCAAAAACTGCTAAGAAGTAGCAACTAAATGTTTGCAAAAAGCCCAGAAAATTTTTCCAGGGAACATGAAATACTTACCTGAGAGTTATTCTACTTTTGTCCTTGTCTTTGGTCTTTTTCATCAACCATATTTTTGGTCATTTCTGAGGAACAATTTTGTTGTTACTACTTGTCCTCAGTTTTCTATTTGAATTATAAACCCGTTTGAAAAAGTATTCCTGGGCTGTATTTCCTTTCCATTCTTTTATACCAAATATTGTCTCTGACATTATTTGATTGGTTCATATTTTATTTACATCTGTCAATGAAACCAGACCCTGAGCTATTCAGAAACATTCCTCCATCCTTATAGAACTTGGCACAAATGTCCAATGAGTAAGCAAACTCTGTGTCTTGACTGATTTAAGATGAATATGCATTCATATTACTTATCTTCAGCTGGACACTATAGAAAACTGATCTTAAAACATTTTCACACCCCTGTACAGCAAGAGAATCCAGAAAAGATGGGAATTAGAGTTTGAGTTCAATTTGGGCTTCCACGGTTTGGAATACTGTCATCTTCATTTATCAAATAAATAGTCTCAGTAAATTTAGTGGTAGTTTCCAAGCTTCTGTTTTATTCATATTGAAAGACAGGGTAATAACAAAGCAGTTTAAAGAAGTTGTTAGCAAAATGCATGTAAAAAGTCCAATAAAGTATCGGTTTTGGACAGAGCGACAATTCAGGAAACATGAAATCCATTGTCCTTAAATCTTGGAAACTCAAGAAGCCTAGTGTTCTAATTTGGAACCTGAAAATGAAAAAAAAAGCAGTGTCACTGAAGCTGTTGGGGGACATCATCTCTGGATTCTGCTATTTTGGTAGAAGAGTCAATATTTCTATTACAGACAAGATAACTACTATGAGATCAATTAAGTTCAGAAAAATCCTTTGAAAACTAAAGAATGTGGCAACTGTGTGCATGAGGCAGAATTAGACCAGAAATAGTGATTAAAAAAAAAAAAAAAACTATCCCCCTGAAGCATCCTCTCTTTAAATATGCCCTGAAGCAGTCTATCCTCTAAATAACAGAGAAGATACAATGATCAGGGAGCATTCCCCACTCAAGGCTAAATGTTCGGAGGTTTCCCGTGCTACATTACAATTTTATGTGAATTTTCATTTTATTTCACAACATGGGCATGGTTGATTTAGCATAAAATAATGTGGTTATTAGGAAACCCTGTTATTTTTATGTGAGATCAGCCATGGGCATATTATCCAGTGTTCTCACAGCCCCTGCTGCACATCCCTATTTAAAAAGCATGGCATGGGGCCAGATGAAAGGGCTGTAAAGCACCATTACTCCATAAAGGTCTGAGAACTGTTAAACAGATGCACCCCTAGCCACTGCACTCATCTGGCATCTACAAGCCTGTTTATATTGAGTTCAGCCATGAAACCTCATGCCTACCAAAGAACAAGACACTCACTTATCAACTCTGCTCATGACATGCATTAATCCACACTTAACTGATTCTTAACACACCTAGATCAACTGAGTTTGAAGAAATAAACTCATTTACAAAATGGGTACAATCTACATTTAAGGTGCTTTCCTTGCATTTGCAGAAATAAAATAAATCTTATCTTCTGAGTACATTGAAAGACAGGAAGAGTTTTAAAGATTTAAATTGGTAATTGGATTGTTAATGTGGGCAATGTGACACACCTCAGGGAAACTATTGATACATTGACTAAACTAGGAAAGTTATAGGATAAGTGTGTTGCTCTTTTAAAGAAAGCCTTGGACAAAGGGCCTACAGATTTGAAAGGCCCAGGCTAGTAGCCAGGGCTGAACAAATTCACTTTAGGAGAACTTCCTCCTGCAGATGCTCCTTTGTTATGGGTAGGAGAGGTGAAGGCCTCTTGGGAAGTTATTGTGATTCTCCTGCCTTAGATTCCTGAGGTCTTCAGAGCAGCAGGAGAGGATATATGCCTCCAATGATCATCATCATAAGGAAGTAAAAGGCCTCCCACAGATGGTGAACAGAGTACAGAACACAGCTTCTTAGAGACAGGTACTCTGGGTTCTGATGTGTGAACTGGAAACTTACTGACCAAAAAAAAAAAAAAAAAAAAAAAAGCAGAAATAAAAGAATCAACAACAAATGTGTTTGCTTATTAAAGAGTAGCATGCACCACTGACTCTTACCTTTGGAGAACTCTGACCCTTTACTAACTTTTGGAAAACACACATACCTCTCCATGCACACCAATGCTAAGAATTTAACAAGTGCTAATACTTATCAGCACAAGCACCTCCTGATTATTAACCCAGCCAAAGCTATCAAAAGCTTAGCAGAGTGGCCTACATAGAATGAGCAGTATGCTCCAATAGGCCTGCAACTTTTGTAAGCCCTATGGAAGTCATATGTTCTGAAAGACTGCTCGATTTTAGAAACACCTGGACAGTAGCTCATCTTAGTCCTGAACAATAATCCCTTGATAAATAACCCTCAGACCAAAGGCATTCAGAACAATCAATAGCACACTCATAAAATAATAAAGCAATTACCAATAAATGCAAGCAATAGCATTACAAAGAAAAGCATTTTAGACAAGGTGAGGTCAGGTTCTGTTTTATGTTAATACAGTAAGCTGATGAACTGTGTAGTGACCAGAGTCAATAGAAGTGGAATTAATTTTACAATGTAATTATTTCTGCCAGTGATCATGAACTAAAAGTAGTTCATTGCAGGTTTGGGAAGAAAAAAAAAGTCTTATGGCTGATATTCTTTAATATTATAAATGAACCTTAGACACCTCATGATGAAATTCACTATTCATAAACATCTTGTATTACTTGCCAAAGTCAGCCTCAGGGTGCTCTGTGAACACTAAGTAACATGTATTTGCAGTTGCTGAAATTAGGTTTTGATCTTTGATTTCATGGACTTCAATGTTTCAGGATTATCTGGAAGATCTTTTTTTTTTTTTTTTTTTTTTTTTTACAAAATTTACTCAGTGTATTTTTATTTATATTGCCCCAAAATATTCTACACGTGAAAAACCTTGATAGGAAGAAACGACAAGACACTTCCTCTTTAGTGTTTTAATCTTTTAAACCAAAAGCTGATGAGGAGAAAAACTGTTTTATACTATGAAGCAGTCAGAGCTAGAAAGTGAGCTTGCAAGTAGGCCTACTCAGCACCACACATTCTTATTACCCCAGAATAAAGAAGCACAAGGGGAACCAGTTCACTTATCATTCATTCATTTCTATGTTAGTTTAGTGACAAAAGAAAAATAAGGATTTCTGCTGCCCTGTAACCGATATCTATTTTTTTCTCCTTTCCTTGTACATAGGACCTGTATGGCCTTGGAAGACATTCCCATATCTGGGGTTATATGCCTCAGGGTTGGCAATAGCTTCAGACTGAACTTGAGGTGTCTGAATGAGGAAAAATAAACCAGTCCATCAAGACAGAGAGACAATCTGTCAGAGGAAAATATCTTTTATGTGAAATTCAGCTGGTACTTAACAACACTTTAAAATTCAGTTCCTGTACACTCCACAAATAATAGGAGTAGCAGAGTGATGTGAAATCTATTCCTGAGACATTACAATTTTGTACAGTTTAAAGGCTACTGGCCATTTTATTCATTACTTTGGTATGCAGAAATGCATGCTTAATTAATAAAGGCAAGCCATAATCATTTATCTTGCAATGAAAACCTTTTACAGATAGCCACTAATGAAGATTGGACTTTGCTTTTCCAATTGTGCCTGTCACATGGTGCAGGAGCAACCTGCAGGATGACTGAGAAATGGGCAGGTGCCATGTGCTACATCATTTGGAGCTGTCATTAGGCATCCACATATCAATTATGTTGCTCTAAGGTTTATTAATGATGTACTTATCAAATATTCATTGTATGGCACTAACATTTAAAGAATGTGCTCTACTGAGCCTAATGGATCTGTGCTTTGACTGCCTGGGTTATTTAGTGGATTAATTTGAGGGAACAATTTGAAATACCGAAATCCAAGCTGATATAATATGTCATGTTTCACAATAATCTAGCTGCTCTCTTATTTGGAGACAATTATGTCTTGCTGATAAAGGGAAGGTGTTAAGTATGCTACGAAAAGGAGAGGGTATTTTGCAATCACACAAGCCATACCTTTTGTCTGTTATCCTATGAAATTGATGAGGTCATTGGTGCCTATAAAGTAGTAGTGAACAAAAAATTTCCTGATACATCCAATGTATAGACAAAGTTGCATACACACTTCTGGTACTCCAATGTGGCTACTGTTTACTATTTGTTTCAAAGTACTATCCATTTATTTATTACTTTTTTATGTATGCATGTGTGATTTCATTACACATGCATGCATATAGGGGTGTGAACCTATGCGTGCCTATCAACACAGTGGCCAGATTAGGGTGTCAGATACCATCCACTATCATTCTTTACCTTATTATCTTGAGGTAGGGTCTCTCACGGAATGTGGAGCTCCCACATTACACTAGGTTGGCAGCAAACAAGCCCCAGAAATTCCCCTGTTTCCACCCTATACTGTACCTGTGGTTATAGGCATGCACAGGAAGTGACCATGCATGGCTTGGTAAGTAGGCACAGGAATCTGAACACGAGTCCTCAGGCTAACATTGGTGATGAGATCTAAATGCTGGTCTACATGCTTATGCTTACTCAGAAGTGCTCTTAAACAGTAAGCCATCTCCTTATTCCAAACTTGTTTAGGTATCTCACTTTTAGAGTTATCTGGAATTATTTAGATCAGAGACATATGAACGGCTACATTTATTATTTAGTTGGTAAAACATAAGTGGATGAGGCCACTTTTGCTCTTGGTAGTAATGATGGGCAAAAGACAATATCCTTAGTATAAATCTGCGATTTTGTAAGGTCTATAGAATCTGTTGGATATATTAATGATAACTTTGTCACTTTATTAAGTTAATTATGTATTAAGTGACATATTTGTTAAATACAGCTTAAATGTATCTAATAGTATTCAGCTTTTAAAAATGAATCATACTGTTTATTTCATATCTAAATAGGGCCACTCTGATATGATTTTCAACTTACCTGTTGTTTTAAGAATTCGTTTAAGAAGTTGAAAGGTATCAGGTATCAATTCCTTATAGGTGATAGGGTGTGTTGTATGATGTGTAGCATATGTACAGAATCATCCACTGTGACTTGACTCAAGACCTGCGGACTAGACTTTGTATAACTGGTAGCTGCTGCAGAAAGTGTACCTGGTGCCAAGATGGGTTGAGAATCCCTGTTTCATAACATTGTCCCCTTTGCAATGCTACTTCCTAAGGGTATGATTCCCAGGGAGAATTTATCTAGCATTTCATTTTCACACTCATTTTTTAAAACCAGGGTTTTCTCTCTGAGTTGTACTGCAGTGAACAGAGTTCCTACTATGCTGCACTTTATGGAAATGTGACACGCCAAGCTTTTTGTTGTAGCTTTTCGTTTCTCCTCTTTGTCGCAAAAAAGTCTTTACTTTTGTAGCTAGAATCATTTGTAATTATGAATTATGTATTTTAAAAACTCATTAATGGAATCTTTGATTTTAAACTGAGCTGCCAGAAGAAAACCAGAAGAGAGCAAGTGGAATTTAATGCCACACGACAGCTGTGGAGGATCACAAAGACACCTCGCCTCATGTCTCACAAGGCAGAAACTAAATGAAGCTACTACAGGCATATTTTGGAATGTATCTTCAGCTTTACCTTATATAGGAGTACACAGGAAAATTGGGTATGCCACATATTAAGTATTTGTCATATATTGAATATAGCCACTGTACAAACATAGAGGTAATAGGAACAGTAATCACCTATACAGACGGAAGGCACACATATTGATGTATTCATCTTCTTTTATTGCTTTTTGTTTGCTTGTTTTAAGACAAGGATCTTACATAGTCTGGGCTGGCCTTGAACTTGTTATATAGCCAAGCATAACCTTGAACTCCTGATTAGTCTGGATTCATCTCCCAAATCCTGGAGGAGGGCATTCAGTACCACAAGTGATTCTTTTATTATTTTCTATTGTTCTCATGAGGAATCTCTACTAATCAAACAGAGATTTTATTTTAGAACTAATATTATGGACTTGTGCTAATATCTTCTTTGTATTACATCTTAATAAAATGCCAGAGAAAGAACTAATCTATGCTTTAGATGATTAGTGTGAAAAGAAAGTATGCAATCATTTTAAAATAAGTGTTTTGATCAATTTACATCATACTTCAGAATCTTCAACTACTTGCAGCTCAGATAACCTATTTATCAGTGAGGCCCTATCAGACCGAGTATCCTTATCCTTAAGACCGACTGATAATAGAAGGGAAATAGGAAACATCTATGAAATCACCCACACTCTTCTTTCTCTCCCTGACTTTACACTTATATCAAGAGGTCTGTCCTTGACCAAAATTTTAGTAATTCAATGACATAGCTCAAGATATTAAATGAGAATAAAGGACATATCTTCCAATTAAGCCCATCAACTCTACTCTGAGAAAAGAGGTTCACTATAGAAGTAAATTGGCTCTAAACAACCATTAGTCTTTACAAAAAGAGGCATCCAATTACACACAGCTCCAGAACTTGTCCTTTAAAGGATTTGTGTTTACCTAGTATGCTAAAGTAGTTTCTACCTACAATGAAGAATTTAAAAACATAAAAGCATGAAGTTGTGTTTTGTATTATTGATTTGGTTGGAGCATTATTGCTTGAGCAGTAACTTTAAGAATTTAAAAGTACATTTGGGGACTGATATGTAGGGACACTTCGCTCTGGAGGAGTGGGATGGAAGGGATAGGGGGAGAGGGTGGGAGGGTGGGACTGGGAGGGGTGGAAAGAGGACACTGAGATGGAGATGTAACCTGAAGTAATAAATAAACATAAAAAAGTACATTGAGATCCAACAATTTCTGTACTGTTAGGCCACAAAACCTGTACACCAGTAAATGTGTTTTAAATCTCAATGTTAAGGCATCGCATACCCTGTGTGCTCAACATTGTATAACATCAAAACCTGTATTATTTCTCTCATGTTAATCAAATCATAATACCTTTTGAAAAATCTCTCTCTCCTCCTTCCTCATCCCTGTGTATGTGTGCATATGTATCACAGAGAGAAAGGAAATACGTATGTATGTGGTGTATGCAAATATGTACATGTGGATGCATGTGCACAGGCCTGTGTGTCCTGGAGGTTCACATTAGGTGTCCTATTCTATTTCTCTCCTCCTTCATACAGGGTCCCTCACTGAACCTAGAGCTCTGTTGGCAGCCAGGAAGTCTCTGTGATCAACCAGTGTCTACTCATTTCTCCCCATGTGCTTGATTATAAGTATTGTTGAGTCCATAACCAGCATTTTACATGGATTCTAGGGATTTGAACTCAGTCCCTCAGGTTTGCACATCAAGTTTCTTACCTGTAAACCCCAATCAATCTTTTTCTCTTACTTCCTGGTCTAACAACCACTCTGCTTCTCTGTCTCTAGAATACCAAAAAGATTTGAAAAGTTGAAGAGTTTGTTATTCACCTCTGAATGTTTCTCAAATCAATCCAATTATTTATACCAAAGCTGCTGGTTGTGAGGTTTCCAGCGACTTCCTTGTGACTCTGCCATTGCTCAGTTCTCCACTATTGTCCTAACTCTTCTTCCTTTGACATCTGATGTAGTAAATAACCTTTTTCTTATAACATTTCTGTCACTTGGGTTCCAGAATTCTGAACACTTCTTGTCAGTCCTTCTTTTCCTTGGTTGGCCTTTAGGTTATCTCAGGTGTCTCTTCATGGTTTAGGTGTCTAAACATTGAAGTACATAACACTGTGTCTTATACATCTTCTCTAAAAAATGTATATCCTGAGTAATATCATCTAGTATCTTGACTTTCACGTATTTATAATCCTTCTACTTTTGTGTCCCAAACAGACATCTCCTGCAGATGCTAGACTCACTTCTGGCAGTTAATCACTTAACCTGTTGAGACTTAAACACCCAAACTCCTTCCTTCCTCTACCTGCCCCTTCTGAAGTCTTCTTTAATTTAGTGCATCTCCATGCTTTCAATTGTTGATGTCCAAGCTCTAGCATTTTTTGGCTCTGTATATATTCATGCATAATCTATCAAGTCCTATTGTCTATACCATCGATTTATACTCAGACTGTAACTACTTGTCACTGTTTGTTCTACCCTTTACTCTATGGTTCTATTCCTTATTGTCGTTATCTTCGTAACATTTAATTATTCTTCTTGATCCGAGGTTTGGCTTAGTACAATATTCTGACTTTAACAGCCAGTGACATCATCAACTTTCAAGCAAGGCCCCATCACTTCTCTGTTCAAAACCTTCCAAGTCTTCTTATCTCCATGAGAGTAAGACCAAACTCTTTCTAGTATCCTGAAGACTGTGTACTATTGATGTCTTCATTTTTTTTTTTGGTTATCTTGAGCTCTAATCATCCCCTTCTTATCCTATTTTACTATGCTCCAGACACACTGACACACTTTCAGTTTTAACACTGAACTTTCTGTCTGCCCACTGTGCTGCTCCTCTTCATTTAGCCACAAGGTAAACTCTGTTACCTCTTTTCTATATTGTCTAATCTGTCACTTCCCCTATGAACCCCCGCTTACCTCCCTTTTCAAAACAATAATTCTCCATCTAACCCTGTCTCTAAATAACACTATCTCTAATAATACTCTAACGAACACTGTCTCTCTCTGACTTTCTTTATATTTCTCCATGAGGTTTACTATATTTCATGTGTAGTATCTATTCAATTGATGATGATGATAATGATTTTTTGCCTCCACTTAAATATAAGATCCATGGTCTAAAAAATTTGTGTCTGTTTTCTTTGCTTATTCTCAAGTGACCAGAATAGTAACTAGAGATTAGTGCTGAATTATTTACTGAATAATGTGTGGGAAAATGGATAGTAGTAATCATCACTTCATGTTTAGCTTAGAAGGTGACATTTTAATTTTATTTCCTGTATTTTTTAAAGATCTTGACAATAATGTTGACTATAACATTTCCAATCGTCATAAAGTACCAAGGCATTTTTTTTTTAGTTTATTGTGAATATTTCTAATATACTTGAAAGGTAGACAGGACTATTCAGAAGATAGTAGTTTGTAATCCCTTTGTGAACTACTAGTACTACTAAAGGATTCAAATCATTCATTTTACACTGATGAAACTAATTCCAAGTACTTTCTAATGTGGGAAATTCACCCTAACTACTTCATGGTATGGCACTAATTACAAGTAAATAAGTACATACATACATATAGTTTTATAATATCATTTATATTTTATTCATATATATATAGTTTAATACATTTCATCACAAATGTTAAAACTCCATAAATAAATTATATATGGTTATAATATTTATGCTGATTTTAGTTTTTGAAACATAGATTAATAGTAAGTGTAAACAAACAAATCAATAAGCATACAATAGATAAAAAAGACTAAAAAATAGAAAAAATAAAACTAATATATAAAAAATAAATAAAGAATAAAAATTAAAAATAAGAAGTCTATGTCCAAGTTCCCTTTGGTGTGTTAGTTGTAGTATTGATACCTTCTGCTATATAGCTAAAATCGTACTATTAGTGAATAGATGCCATATGTGTCCTTCTGAGTCTGGGTTAGTTCACTCAGGATGAGCTTTTCTAGTTCCATCCATTTGGCTGCAAATTGCATAATTTCATTGTTTCTGATAGCTGAATAATATTCCATTGTGTAGATGTACCACAGTTTTTTAATCCATTCTTCGGTTGAGGGACATATGGGTTGTTTCCAGTTTCTAGCTATTACAAATAAGGCTGCTATAAACATAGATGAGGAAACTTCCTTATGATTCCGTGAAGAGGCATTTGGGTGTATACCCAGAAGTAGTATGGCTGGGTCCTGAGGCAGAGCTATTCCAAGTTTTCTAAGATATCGCCAGACTGACCTCCATAGTGGTTGCACAAGCCTGCACTCCACCAGCAATGGATTGTTTGTTTAGTAGTTCTCTCTCCCAGACAACGAGACACTTTTCACTGATGGTACTGCTTCATAGATCCCCAATGAATGAAGAGGCTCTTGGCCCTCATATGACCTCTCAACTGAGATGAGGGACTGTTATATAAGGACACCCCACCCCAGAGAAATGGGATGGAAGGGTTAGGAGGTAAAGAAAAAAAAAATGAAATGTGATGTTTCAGCCTTTTACTACTAACTGTCATGAACTGTTTAGGATAATTAAGAAATGCAAACTAATGGTTATGCAACCCAGTCATTCTGTTAAGTACTATGACAGCCTATTATAGTTACTTGCTAAGCTAATCAGAAATAAACCTGCTAAGAGACAAGCAACATCTGCTTACCCTAATATAAGAGATAGATAGGGCCTCTTCAAAAACCTCAAGAGATCTGCAGATATGGCATTCAAAGATGTTTTTGTAACTTTAGATTTTTTTATATCAAGACATATCAACTCCTGACAGCACCCCCTATTCTCCTCCAAGTAGAAGATGAGCATCAAAGAATCTCCAGTGGGAGATGATTGAATTAGTCGCAAGCCTATCTCTTGGTAGGAAAGGCTCCTTGCTCCAACTGTAGACAGAATGCTGTCCAAAAAGGACAAAACCTGGAAGCAGGTAAGTCGACAGCCTAGCTCTGCCAAGACAGGGTAGGTAAGTCCTTCATAACCCCTGCTCTACAATCAATGTCTGTCAGAGAAGCGGGGCCAAACGACGAAAGAGCGATGCTGTAATGTATGGAGAGAAAATGGGAACTGTCCAGGCAGCCACTGGTATGTCATTTCTTAGTTTGGGAAGCTGCAGACCCTGTACTTCCTATAAAATCAGATATATTTATCCCTCTCAGGTCTCTGAGGTGGTTGAAGAACAGGTAGCTAGAGTCTCATAATTAAATTTTAAGTTGTTTAGGAGTCAAGAGAGTATTATAGATCTAAGAAGATACTTTTAAAATTGTGTTTCAAGTTAGTATGAATGTTGAGTCAGATATAGACCTTTAAACTCATGGAGATGTTTAGATAGTACAATGTTAAAGTCAGGTACCAAATATATATGGACTGGTCATTGGGAATGTACGTTAAGCCATATAACCCTCATAACTGTGGCCTAATTACCTCTGTTGTACTGTATTGTATTTATTATTATAAGAGAAAGAGCCATTTGTTGGACTGAAAGAGGAAACTGTAGGGGGAAATAAGATATACCTTAAACTTAAAGGAAAAAAAAAGGGAAGAGGATGGGGGGGTTGAGGGTGGTAGGGTGGGACTGGAGGGGGAATAGGGAGGGGACTGCGATTGAGATGTAACTTGAAGAAACAAAAAATAAAGGAAAAAAAGTGAAAAAATAGTAAGTGTAAAGGTAATTGGATTTAATTTGTTTTTAGCTGCTTGTTTCAGCCATGAGTACCTTTATTTCTATAATTCAGTGTATAATTCCCCCTCACATTTCAGCTGTCTATCTTTGCTAATAGACCTGTGCTCACACCATCTACATTTCTTCATGATCCTAAAAAATCAGCATAAAATATCTGTACTTCTCAGTCACATGGTTTACTCAAGAACTCTAATTGTGTGGCATCCCCTGTCTTTTTTTCTTGTCTGTGTCTGATCTGTCTCTGTCACTAACCTGTTCCATGATCTAAAGCATACATCTTCTCTATGAGAAGTAGTTTCTGCATGTAGACCATGAGAAAGTTTGACAAGGATCCCGTGATTTTTAAATGGATCAGACCTAGCCTTTGCCCTTTAATTCCCTGTGGTACAGTGAGATCTTTGTGTAGCAGTTAAGCATGCCTGAGTGGGAAGTCCACTTCCCCACTTAGCAGCTCTATGATCCTAAGCAAAGTCTTTAACCTCCATGTCCCTGGGTATCCTCAATTGTAGAATAAGGTCAGGAGTTTCTACCCGACAGGGCCTGTTGTTAGCATTACAATTAGAAGGTATATTGGAGGCACTCAGGACAGTGTTGGCATATGATAAATACTTAACACTAATTCATAGCAATAGAAAATCCTTGAGGTATAAAAATTGTAGCATGCTCTATGCCTAAACTATTTATATTTATGTCAAAAGTAAAGTAGGTATTCACTCAAGCTTAAAGTACTCTCCCTATGGCAGCTTTCAGGTAATTTTAATTGAAAGGATAATAATACAAATTAATTTATTTGTTCAACATTTTCTTGTACTTTAAGTAAAAAATTTCTGGACACATGCTGCATCATATTAGTGTTCTGTGGCTGGGTGACAGGCACTTAGTGCCTCAGTATGGCATGTTTGCTGCATAATTTTTAACATACCATGCAGGATAAAGGGCCATTCTGAACACACGCTTAGATCCTTATTGCAAATCCCTGTAATAGCAACACCAGCAGTGCATGGCCCTCATTGTAGAAAGGGTGTAGCTGTGAGTATGCCTCCTCCTGCTCACATGAACAGAGCACAGGGTTAGATGTGGAGGAAGTTGTCCAGACTCGGGGTCAAGCATCAATACATCCAAGATCACAGAGGATTCTAGGAAGAGATCTTTTACGGAATACTAGATTGTAAGAAGAATATGTAACTTCTTTTTGAATGATTTTGGAAGTGAAAAGATTAGGAGTGGAATAAAAAAATAATCCATGACATCACCAATAATATTGCATTAGCACTCCAAACTCATATTGGCAGGACATCCAGAGTAGGGCTTTATTTGCACAATAATAACTGAATATACTTAAACTAAAACAAGCTTTGCAAATAACTAAAACTAGTATCAAATCTAAAATCTTCCAATTGTTCTTGCATTTGGAGATTTGTGTAGTGTCTTTATTAAAGTTATTACAAAAACCCTCTTATTTGTATCTTCTGAGTGCTGGTTTATCAGAGCCACACTAGACAACAAATCCATTCTTTCCTATGTCTGATTATGGGGTAGAAACTAGCTATTGGTTCAGAGTGGCAGGAAAGTAGGGTAACCTTCCAAGCATGAAAAGACTAGTTAGCCACCTTCTTCCGCTGGAAAAGCCCAGAATGAAGAAGAAATAGAACTTCACATTGAAACGGAGACTAGGGAGAAGAACCCAAAGGGGAGGAACAAGTTAACAAAAACAGGCATTATAAAAAGACAATTGTATCATCTACAAAATATAGTGCCCAGTCCTAGAGGTCAAGTGATTTCTGACTCCACTTAGTTTTTAATTATAACTTTCTAGCCTTTGTATTCACACAGGCGCATACACACACGTGTGCACAGGTACACACATTCCTCTTAGGTCCTCTTTGCCCTACCACATTCAACTATGAAAGCCAAGTAAAACAGCAGTATCTGAAATGTATTATGAGCAATGTCTTCTCTTTGAACAGAGCAGAGAAAACCTATTCTAACCTTTTCTTGGTTGCCTAGGGCCATCATTACTGACAACCACTGCATGCTTGATGTAACACAGTAAGGATTTCTGAGCATGCAAGGCTCTTTATCTCTATCCCAAATGGGCTCGGAAATGATGGTTTTCAAATCCTTAGCCTCCTCTTTGTGTTTTGTTCAGTCTCTCCCATTACCATAAATCTGTTTGACTCTAATGGCTTTCTTTCCAACTTTCTGCTTCTAATCTTCTAGAGGCTGGAAAACAAGATAACAAAGCTTGATAGATTTCTGTATGAAATGGGAATACAGTTCATATACCCCAGGTCACATCCTCAAAATGTAGTATCTGTATACAGTACAATCCTGACAAATTGAAATAAAGTCTAGAGAATAGACATATTTTGGATCTGGTAATGTCCCTTATAAAATGCAGACCACCAATTCCCTTAGTCATGGGTATTTATTGCCATCTTACAACACTCCCGTAGGGATATTTTAATGATATTCTAATGAGATAACCATTCTTATGGTTATCTCAACAATGCATGGTCTCCTAAGCTTTAATAACCAAGAAAATAAATTTAACACATTTATATTTTAATGACTTACAAATATATTCAAATCAGATTTCTAAAATAAATTCAGATAAGAAAAGAATAACCTTGAACTAGGTTAAAGAGTTGTGTCTTTAAATTAAATTCACTCTGCTAGGTATAGTCTGTACTTAATCTTTTGAAAACTCCACTGGCAGCAATTTCCTTAACGCGTGAGAGTGCTCTCAATGGTTCACTCATTCATAACAAACATTCCTTAAATGTCAGCTATGTTGCAGTATGTTAGGCTCCTGGGGTATACGATGAGCCAAGGAAACAAGGATATTGTCTCTTGAGATTACATTATATTAAAATATTACAGCCATTTATGCTGTAATCTTGACAGCCTTTCTAGAAACATTTCAGAAGACCACATAGGGTTTTTGTGGGGTGACATTTCTCCCAAAGTATAAGGCTAGAATGACCATATAATATAGGACACCTGAGAGAATGCAAGTACTGATTAGGATAATGACTCAAAGTCAACATCCAAAACCTAAAACTTCCTAAAGCAAGACAGATGGATATGCATCCCACCTTCACACCAATTCTGATATGTAATATATACTCTTTAAGTATTTATTTTATAAGTAGGAAAGTATAAATGAAAAGAACCACCTAATTAAGCTATTAATGAAAATACTCATTCTTTCCAGACAAATTTTTCTGTCTCTCCTTCTTCCATATAACCTTGGTTACATCCTACTGTAAAATGATGAGCTATTATAGCAGTTGTCCAAAAATCCTGCAAGATTACTTAGAAAAGTTAATGAAGAACCTCCATCTTATTTAAGCTTCTGTCTAAGAAAAGTGTGGATCTGAAAATGTTTTGCATTCTAAAATAGATTTTCTTTAACCAGCTATTAACTCTTAAGGTAAGTACTTACTTGTTATTCATTTTTTTTGTACATTAGGCTTGTTAGAGTAAAGTCACAAAGAACGGTCTAATTGGAGTTGGAATAGCACACTCCCAACGAATCTTTCTTGAAATGTTCGCTAGCCCAAGTATCATTGTTTCCTTGTTGTTTTCCTTCATTCTGAATGCCACAATACTATTGTTTATATCTAGACTTACTCTAAGGAAGACTGTACCAATTCACACCAGAAGGACTAAACTTTGCCATAGGCAGTCTCATGTTAGCACCCACCAATGCCTTTAATATGTGCACAAATTCCTGAAACTATATGAATACCCTTCCACATAAGTGCATGTTCTGCCTAATTTTCATGGAATTCTGGGTTTAAGATAATTATTCAAAGAAAGTAAGTTACCTGATTCTCATTTCCCTGTTTTACTCCTCACAGAACACTTTCCTTGATGTGTCTGGAAAAACTGTGGGAAGTATCAGGCGAGGGTGATAGTAATGTAAAGTACAGAGAGAAACTCACATCCTTCATCCTGGCCTGGGTCCACAAGTTCTCCTGCTACCCTTCAGAACTGGACAGTCCAGTAATGGTTACAAGCCTCTTAATAAAAAAATACTGACAAGATGTGTCTTTCTAGGAAACCTGGTACCTTCCTAGGAGAAATAGCATCTGATTGTGGTCCATAATTCTCTACATGATCTATCTGCCTACCCATTTCTTTCACTTCTGGGGAACAAAATATCACGGAACAAAACTTGCCTCAGAAGTCTTCAAATGCTTTCAGTGGACTCTTTTCTCTGTAATGTTCAAAAGTTTAACCAGTAATTAAGAACTCTCTGAATTTATCTCCTAATGTTTCTTTTCATGAGTATCCTACAGCATACCAAACAGTACATTTCCTGCCCTCCAAGCCAAACACAAATTCACCTTCAAGGTGGATTATGTTGCGATATTCTATGTGTCCCTAGAATCAGCTTTTGTTTTAATTGGGCCAATCACATGTCTCACACCTTCTCTGGGAAGCCTGTTTTAGCAAGTCACACTGCTGTCCTGTACTTTTCAGTTTCTACAGTAGTAAGCTCTGCTTGGCTGTGCACCACTGACAGTTCACAATGCTACCTTATATTTGTTTAAATCTTTGAAATGTCATGTGCAAAGTTCCCAAGTATGATGATTTTCTGAAGGCAAAAGCCAAATAATAGCACATGGATTCTCTCAGTATTTTTAACACTAGCTATTTGCTGACTACAGCTTGATAACAATATCAAAAGGCTAGCAGAGGGAAAGTATTGTGCACTAAGATAGGGTGTTATTTCTCCTATAAAAGCACTACATTTTCTTCTTTAGGAGCCTTTAGGCACACTCAAGTAGTCCCGTGTCTTCCATGTGTGAGATATACTTGGTTTTCACAGGAAGATTCAAGTTTTACAGGTAATTTTAAGAATATGGAGAAGAGAATTATTTCAAAATTGTTCTGAGATTATTACTGTGGAATAGCATCACATTCTCAAAACTACTCAGCTAGAACTTAGGATGGAAACTGGCAAAACAGTGCTCCTGAGAATATGAGAGAATCAATCAATAACACCCTGATCTCCTCTGGGCATTATGCCGATGTAGTGTAAGCCCGAGATTTAAGATTTAAGGCAATGTTCTGCTCAACTTCCTTCAAAATTCACTGCTACGGAGATAAGGCATCTCAGGGAGTCTGTGGGCTTTACACCAGCATTCCATTCTTTTCATCCCAATGGTAGCAATGTTCAAAATGAAGGATGAGTCGGTGATGGTCATGTACAAACTGTCACAACAACATCAGCACCAACAAGGTAAGGTCATGCATGACAGAAAACGCTAGACGAGACTACCTATCAGTTATAGATGAGCCAGGCATAGAATCGGGCAAGATGAAAGTGATATATCTCAAAGTGAAGTTGTACTAAACCTTGTATTTAAGATTATCTGCAAAATGAGAAAAGTCACCTTTTGAATGTAGTTATATAGAGGACCAATAAAACATAAAGCCATAGCTAATGCAGAATCCATTCTAGCCTGCAGAGGATCATGATGGAGTTATACAAAAAGATGTTGATAATTCTGATGGTAGCATTTCAGGATCACTAAGCATTTAGACTTGGAAGGTCACATGTATTACAAATAACTGGTGTGCACAGTCCCAAATATCACATAATACTGACCATCTTCTTGCTTTTTTGATCTTGGTAAATCTGAACACCAAGAAAACTATAAATTGTGAGAGATATTGAGACCACAAAGAACTGTGGAGAATGCCCACCATAGTTTCTGTAGCCTTCTTCCATAAGAGATTTAAAGGTTAGCATCCCTTAACTATTACCTTTCCTCAACAGTCATATAATGGCACATTGTTATACCAGTGATCAGTTACTAGAAAAGTCAGACTCCTGCCCAGCCACTTGTGGGGCTCCTCTGAATCTAGGTACATCAGTAAGGAAAGCATCTGTTTGGTTTCTTTCTTTCTTTCTCTCTTTCTTTCTTTCTCTCTCTCTCTCTCTCTCTCTCTCTCTCTCTCTCTCCTCCCTCCCTCCCTCTTTCTTTCTTCTTCCTTCCTTCCTTCCTTCCTTCCTTCCTTTCTTTCTTCTTTTTTCACTCCTCAGAAAAATCCTCAATTGATATAATCAGAGTCTGTCCCTCGGACAGAGGACATGGACATCTTACTACACCATTCCCTTAAGGAGAGAAATGGGGGGAAAAGTATCCGATAAACAAATATTTACCATCTGCATTTGAAGAGCACTCAGTTATATGTGAGTATATAAAGTGGGCGTATTTGTAATGTGCTATCTATCTAGTCTCTTAAATTTTGTTACAGATTTTTTTTTCTCAGTATCAATGTCTGCATAACACTGCAATGAAGAGAGAAGTAAATAAGTACAGAAACAGGGTTCTTTATGGAGAATCTTCTTGGAAAATCGAACATCATCTGTAATATTACTGTCTTTCCAAAGCCTATGTTTTAAATCAGAGGCTGTAGAAACCACAGAATTCTTTGAAAATTGTTATTTTTTTAAATGAATTTATTTATTTGTTGCTTCAGGTTACGTCTCCATCATATTGCATTTCTCTGATGATTAAAGATGCTGAGCATTTCTTCAAGTGTCTCTAAACCATTAGGGATTCCTCCTTTGTGAATTTCAATTTAGCCCTGGTTCCCATTTTTTAATTGGAGAATTTGGTTTCTTGGCATTTAATTTCTTGAGTTCTTTGTTGATTTTGGATATTAGCCCTCTGTCAGATGTGGGGTTGGTGAAGTTTTTATCCCAGTCTGTAGGCTGATGTTTTGTTCAAATGACAGTATCTTTTGCCTTACAGAAGCTTTTCAGTTTCATGAGGTCCCATCTATTGATTGTTGGTCTCAGGTCCTGAGCTGTTGGTGTTCTGTTCAGGAAGTTGTCACCTGTGCCCATGAGTTCGGGGGTTTTTCCCACTTTTTCTTTCAGTAGATTTAGTGTGACCAGCCTTATGTTAAGGTCTTTGATCCACTTGGACTTAAGTTTTGTACAAGGTGATAAGTATGGGTCTAATTTCATTCTTTTATAAGTGGACATCCAGTCGGACCAGCACCATTTGTTGAAGATGCTGTCTTTTTTTCATTGTGCGGTTTTGGCTTCTTTGTCAAAAATTAGGTGGCCATAGGTGTGTGGGTCCATTTCTGGGCCTTCAATTCGATTCCATTGATCCACTGGTCTGTTTCTATACCAGTACCATGCTGTTTTTACTAATATAGCTCTGTAGTACAGCTTGAAATCTGGGATGGTGATACCTCCAGATGTTTTTTTTTTTTTTTTTTTTTTGTGCAGGATTGATTTAGCTATTCTGTTTTTTTTTTGTTGTTGTTCCATATGAAATTTAGAATAGCTTTTTCCAGGTCTATAAAGAATTGAGTTGGTATTTTGATAGGAATTGCATTGAATCTATATATTGCTTTTGGTAGGATGGCCATTTTTATTATGTCAATCCAACCTGTCCATGAGCATGGGAGATCTTTCCATCTTCTAAAAACCTCTTCAATTTCATGGGCTGAGAAAGAAATAAGGGAAACAACCCCCTTCACAATAGCCACAAACAATATAAAATACCTGGGGGTACCAAGCAAGTAAAGGACCTGTACAACAAGAACTTCAAGTCCTTGAGGAAAGAAATTATTGTTATTTTTACTGGATATTACTATTCTATTATATATAATAAAACATATATATCATGTAGAATATATATTATATATATATAATAGTAATATTATATATATATATATTACTATTCCTATAATAGTCCACTGTGCAGTCATTTGCTAGTTATCAAGAGTCATAAGTTCTCCTAAAAGAAACTACTCTTTGAAGATAGCATTAAAAGTTATCAGGTTGTTTTATTTTCTCTTTTTTTTATTCATCTTCGTTGTTGTTATGGATGCTCAGTAGTTGCAACATTTATTTTGCACTGCATGCTGAACCCCCCCTTCATTGCATTTGTAAACTAAAGAAAAAGTAGTGATCTGCCTCTGCCACAGGCATTGTAATCTACATTTACAAATTTGTTGATCAAAATAAACTGCATTTGTTTTTCACAATCATTAAAGTGTTGATTTTTTTAGACTTTGAATATATATATAGTCAATTGCTCTGTTATCTCACTATGTCACTGAATCCAGCCATTGAGCTAAAGAGTTTTGATGAGATTTTTAAGATGATTAACCAGAAAAAAAAAAAAAAAAACCTTTCAAATAGGAAAAGAGGAGAATTCACTACAATAGTTCAAAGAGTGCAGCTTGGTATAAATTCAATATAAAAAGGAAAGACCTTGGGGGCTGGAGAGATAGCTCAGCAGTTAAGGGACTGGCTAGTGCTCTTGCAAAGGTCCTGAGTTCAATTTGCAGCAACCACATAGTGGCTCACAACCATCCACAATGTGATCTGATGCCCTCTTCTGGCTGCAGGTGTACATGCAGATAGAGCATTCATATACTTAAAACTAATGCATAAATCTAAAAAAAAAAAAAAGAAAAAGAAAAGAAAGAACTTTCAGTCTTTCTCTCCTACTATAAAGAAATATCAGCCATTACATATTTGAATGCAAAATAAAATTCCAAATGTGTTACACTTGCATGTATTTTTACATATTCTTGGGCATAGGAAAGGTAGACTCTTGTTTGCTTTTCCCTCTTTCTTCTGGCTCAGTGCTCATTATTCCAGCTGAGAAATACTATTACTCACATTCAGTATTAGCTGGCATGGCTATTGTTTGCTTTTAACAATAAAATGCAAGAAATTTAAAAACAAACATTCAGATGATTTGAAGTTTCTTGGCATAGATGCTGTCCAATAACCAGAGTGTATCTGATAATATTTCATTCACATGAACTCTTTGGATGTTCAAGGTCCTAATTTAGCTTATACTTAGAATATACCACCAAAAGTTCATGGTGGTTTCCCAAAGCCAAGGATGAAAATCACGAGAGGACTCTGACAGTCCTCCCAGACTTCCCCGTATTGACACCCAGGATCCATAGGCCCTCTGGACTAATTCCAGGACTCTTCATCATAAAGTTAGTTCAGCCATCCAAGGCATAAGCCCAGCTCTGTCCCCTTCTCTTTCTTCAACTAATAACCAGCCACACCCTGTGAATTCTACTTCTTCAATGTGCTTTATCAATGAAACTTGGAATAATTTAGTATCTGATTCTTCATCCTTTTCAATCTCTATAGAATGAATCACCATTCTAGAAAGGACATAAGCCCCTCACTCCACCTGTAACCTGTAAAAAGTGTCTTAGAAACTACACGGTAAATTCCAAATTCCTGCTCACAATGTTATTTTGCCTTTTTTATTGTTTACTGTGTTCATATTCTAATTTTGGTAAAATACATCCCCATTTCCTCCCCTACAACCTCTCCCCTTTCTCCTTCAACACATCACTATGCCTTCCTAACATTATGTGTTTTGTCTTTAAGCACTAACTACACTTAGCGTGCATGAGTGTAGGGCAATCTTTAGAGCATGAGATTCTCAGAGCCCCCAGCTCTGAGAAAACCAAGTCTCCTTCCCTTGTTAGTCATCAGTCGTCTGCAGCTCCTCACCTAGGGGTGAGATTTCATGATCCCCTCCCTGATCCTTGTTGAGTGTTTGGCTTCATCCTGTGCAGGTAGGTATTACGTGTTCATGCAGCATAGCCTCTGCCAGTTCATGTACGCAGTGGTTGGAAAATACTGTTACCTGCAGACTTCCACTACCTTTGGCTCTTGGGATCTTCCTACCTGCCTCTTCTGTGATGATCCCTGAGGTCTGCTGGGCAGGATGTATAGTGGTGGATGGTATAGCTGTCCTATTTACAGCCACGGACTCCACGGTCTCTTCCTCTCTGTACACGGAGAAGTTGTGGGTATATTCCAAGGAGAAGTTTCTTTGATGATGGTGGACAGATACACCAATTAATGGATAGAACAATAAGAACTTAGGGGGCAATTTATTACTATGCCCATTTAGCAGAGTATTAATTAGTATTTAATTCTCTCCAAGGGCTTATTATCTAGCTAAGTAACAGTACTAGCCATGAGTCTCATCTTGTGGACTGGTATTTAATTCTAATCAGAAAGTGGTTGTCTATTTCCATAATATTGCTTCCATTATTGTGCCAGTGGGTATATTTTTTCAGGCAGCCATTATTATAGCTTAATGGGGTTCACAGCTGGCTATGACTGATGATTCTTTATCTCTATCACAAGTACACCTTCATCACTATGAAACTAGCCAATAGAGATGAAGCTTCCCAGCTAGTACTCTCTTAATGACTCTTCATCCTATTACCTTACTACATGATGAATTGAGCAATAGTGTTGTTGCATTAAGTTGTGATAGACAACCTGCAATTTCTTGGGAAGCTATGGGAATCCACCAGCCAACAACTCAAAAGAGATGACTAATACTTGATATCGGGCTTTTCATTTGATAGCCAGTGGTGCTAGTGGAGGCATCATTCTTCTTATGTATAAATTTCATTTAAATTAATTTCATACATGTATATGCATATATTTTAGGAAAAGCCTTTCTGTATGACATTTTAAAAGATCTTTGTGGTTAGTAACCCACACCCCATATTCTCTCCTCTACCGTGCTCTCCCATCTCACAGCTCGTTGTACCTTTGCTATGCCAATTATTCCCTATTACCCCTTCCTAGAACTTGGTCATAGGTTTTACAGAGGTTATAGAATAGCTTTTGTCTATAATCTTAGCCTAATATATTTTTGTCTCTTCCACACTCCATATCCCTTAGCTATGCCAAATTATTTATAGTTCCTTAATCAACTTGTGTTTTTTTTTTTTTCCCCAAAACTCCTTTCTTACAGTAGTGCTGTTTGCTCTCTGCTTGGAATGATGGAATGTCTTCATTCTTTCTCCCCTTGACTCTCCTATAATCTCACAACACCACAGGCATTCCTCCATTTTGGATCATTTTTCCTTCTTGCAAATATCTCCTGCATTTGTCTTTATCCACTAGAACTTGAATCCTCAAAGAACTGAGAGCACATGCATTCCTTCCCACAGAAGAGCTTACTGCTTAGTGGATTTTCAATAAGTGCTTACTGACCATATACATGAGATTGTGCCAGAGATTGTTCATAAAGGTAATTATTGGAGAGTTGTTCATAGTCTACTCAAAATATAGTTTTAAATTTTAGTGCTCCTTAGAACAGAACAACACAATGAAGAACTCAATATCAATATTTACTGTGACTAGTACTGTTGGTTGGATATAGATTATAAGTGCATTTTGATAAATTTGAACAATGTTAATTCATTATCATTAAATTAAAATACAATTACAGTTATTCAATTTTTATTTTTCAATTTATGATAAAGAGGAAAAACTCAAGAATTTCTGGGCTCCATTTTCTTTATAACATGCCTTGCGCTTATCCTCTCTATATATCACATGAGCTATTTAGTTCAGTACTTGCTATGCTCCTGATAAGTGTCTGACCCAAGCAGCCACCTCTGTTACCCTCCACATAGTGTGGAGGTCATAGATGTCATGGAGGGACACTGGACAGTGCAGGGATGCCGGTGTTTCAGGTATGAGCCTCTGTGTCTTTGCATGTTATTTATAATCAGCAAGCTTTCTAGCCTTATTTTAGTCTACTAATTTTTTTCCTTGAGTCTCTTAAGAGGAAAATAGAAAAATTAGTTCATTTAGTTTATTTCAGTCTCAGAGATATCCTATGATGATTCCCACTAAGGAAATCCCAGAAGCCCCTGTCAGTATCAATGAAAATTCTTACACTTGAATCATTTTAATACAACGTGGTGCCATAAAATATTTAAACAATGAGCTCTAATACTTAAAAAAATATAAATCAAATGTTATCTAAATGACACCAACCAAAAATTCTAGTGTTATAACTAAGACCTTTAATCATGGCCAAGATACACTAATTTACATTCTTTGCTTGTCTTTATTTGATTCGCACAATAGCTTAGCTTCCCTGTTATTTATAACAAAACATATAAGTTGTAACCTCACCTAGAGGGCTGATTCTTTGTAGTGTTAGCTATATCGCAGAACCCCTACATACCTCTAACTGCTCCTGACAGAAGAGAAATAGGATAAAGTCTCTTTTTATCATGGAGATTATGAATGTCAGAGTGAGGTGCTCATGTTAGAATAGAGTTTAAAGTCTCAAAGGGGACCGAGGAATAAGAAAATCACATTCTGTAACTGCATTACACTCCTTCCCCATCACCTAAAGGACAGTGTAATACGAAGCTCCAATAATGCTCATTTGATTGACTCTGTCCAAACAGCCTTTATTAGGCATGAACGGCTACTCCATGATGGATGACTATGGTTTATTGTGCAGATCTCAGTTGCAAACGGAGTTGGAAAATGTCCCTTCACTGGCAGAATTGTGGTGAAGCTTTCTACCTTCATTATTACACAGTAAACTCATTAAAATAAAAAGAATGAAAGAGTGGGTAGGGATTATAGATTCTTTGCTAACCTTATTGTGTGAGAATAATGCATTTAATTTTCCTTTGTGGGACCCGACCTGTCATGAACTTTTGTTTGCTCATACTTGCCTGAGTCCCCTGGGCGTCTGGGATGTTTCTTTCTGTACCTTTAAAGTGAAAGAAGGGAAGTAATCTAATCAGCCCCAGCAGAAAATATCTCAGCACGCACCCAGTTCCCCAAATGACTTTGTCAGGCTAAAGGAGATGAAAATGCTCACATGTAAAAAAAAAAAATTCAGCAAGAATCTCATTGAATCAGAAAGCAAAGACTGGAGGATCATTCAAAAGGAAATAATAATTTTCTGGATACTTTTTATTGTGATATAGTAGTGGGGCTTCAGATGACAATGTACTCCAGATTAAAATTATGGTACATATAAAATTAATGAAGAACAGATCCACGACACTACTTTGTGGACCTTAAAGACACAAAACCTGGAAAAAATGATGAAAACACAGAAGCAAAACAATTTTTCATTGGTAACTTTATGCAAACATTTTTCAATATTTAAATCTCAGCCAATTATGACCTTACAGGGACTCCCTGCCTTTCCCTTTTCTAACTCCTGAATCAGTAACATGCTGTAAAAAAACTGCATTTCTTAAAATAAATGAACTTGAGCAAATTAAATCCTCTCATAACTTCCAGCTATTCTAGAGGACAGTGATAAAGACCAGTGATTCAAAATCCTCATTGATCTTCATAGAAAATTAATCATAGGAATCTATTATTGACTATGTTCTTATGTCCATACCCTAAAGGGAAATTTGGAAAAGATAAATGTGTTCACAGATTTGTCATTAGGCCCTATCAAGTGATCCCCAAGTATCTGTGTGTGCAAGGTTTATCATAATAGCAATGTGTGTCAAGTAGGAGTCCATTGTGTTTTTGAACTCATTTGTGTTTCTATAGCTTCTGATTTACACAGCAAACTTGCAGAAAAGGATCACTTCTTGCCTGCCTTCAATGAACTTTATTGAAAGAATTTTCCCATAAATGTGATCACTTCTGATTGACAGACACCTGCCCGTGAATCATCAGAAATGACTGATCTCATCATATAGCAATGGTGCTTAGCTCAGAAAGTGTCAAATGAAAAGCATAATGTTAAAAAAGAAGAGCATAATGTTCTTCTGCTAACAGTGCTGTTTAGAATACTCTCATTAGACAACATGCTACTGTTTTAAAAACATATGTGGAAAAAAACTCAATAACCAAATAACAACCAAAATACATACAATCAAATCAAAATGGTGAGTTTTCACTGTGCTAGGCATTTACTGAGCACAATCACTCCTTCTCAGTGTATCTCTCAGTCATCTAGGGCACTGAACTAAAGTGGCTACACCACTAAATGTTAGGCATAAAATCCACACTAAGTGGGCAAGTAAATAGCCCATTACACAGACCTTCAATGAATAGATGTAGAAGTGTTGTACATAAGGCAGTCACATATGAAAAAAACTAAAAAAGAAGGTAACACATCAGAATTCTGCAAAGCTCCTGTATCTATACCAAGGACTCACAGTGGAGGAGACGAGGGTTGGTGTTCTTACAGGATAGGTTTAAAGTAATTAGTCTGATCAACATGGGAATTTTTACCTGCTTCATTTCCAACCTGGGCTGGTTTACTACACATTGGGCAACTTAGCGATTCCCAGGTCCCAGGAGGTCACCAGATTGTTGCCTAACTTTGTGCGGACACCTGATTGGCATAGCACACTATAGCCCAGAACTCTTGCATTCAAGTGATCCTCCTGTCTCAGGCTCCCAAGTAGTTGGAAGTCATTGACAAAAGAAGCTACAACAATGGACAAGGAAGTTAGACAGAGAATAAGGTAGGGGTCCAGGAATGAACCTCCCAAGGAAGGGGAAATAGAATTGAGAGTTAGACTTAGAAGGGGGAGCTCCAATAGGAGGACCATACACAAAGGGAGAGAGAAGGGCGATGGTGAGAGAAGGAATGCAGGAAGAGACTGCTAAAATTAAAGTCTTTGGAAGGGTTATATGAGAATCTAATACAGTAGAAGCTTCCTACAATATATGCATTTATGAATGTGCAATAAATAAAGTTGCCATATAGTGGGGGAGACAGAGCATGAACTGGACATCTCTCATCACCAAATGAAGCTTCCGGTCATGGAAATAGGTTATATATAATTGAGCTGTTGGTCAAAGGGGCCCATGGAAACCCCCAAACAAACAAGAATAGTG
Organism: Lophiomys imhausi; assembly: GCA_907164525.1. Taxonomy (NCBI): domain Eukaryota; kingdom Metazoa; phylum Chordata; class Mammalia; order Rodentia; family Muridae; genus Lophiomys; species Lophiomys imhausi. The sequence continues at coordinate 1,698,272 of CAJQZJ010033828.1, read as the reverse complement.
CAAAGGCTATTGGTGGCTCTCTACAAAGTGACAGGAAGGCCCTGTTGCTGAAGACAACACCTAAGCAATTCACTGAACACAGAGAAGTTGAACTGGTGCCTACTAAAGCCTCCATCAGTGCAGACTAGTATTCATGGTACTAGAAGATACTTTTCATACTACCCAAAGGAGAAAGGTAAACACCAATCCAGCTACAAACCCTGTGATCTACAAGAATGACCTGCCTGCAAGGCAGCTGGTACATTAGTGGCACAGAGCTTAAAGGAGTAATCAATGAGTATTTGATTTGACTTAAGACCCATTCCATAAGATGAAACCAATATCCAATGCTTCCAGGATGACCAAGAAACTAAAAGTAGATGTGACAGGGACCTAGGAGAAAACAGAATACTATTGTTATACTAAAGAAAGGAAACAATGAAATGACTTCTAACAATATCCTGCTATAATTATAGATCTGAGCCTGCTCATACTTCATCGGAGTAGCTTCCTCCTACAGCAGATTAGAAAAAAAAAAAAAAACCTCAAAAAACAAAAACAATGACTCGCAGCAACACAATGTGCTGAAGAATGAGAGACCTTGGAACACTCAGTTCTAAAAGGAATTTCTCCACTAAATCCCTTTCCCCTGGGTTCAGGAAATTCTGTGGAAGAATAGGCAGAAAGAGTCAGAACTGATACAGGACACCAAGGAACCAAGGCCTTCTAGACACCCCAGGGCTGGCGCACATAACAACTCACAGAGACTGAGGCAGTAATCATAGGGTCTCCTTCAGTCTGCACCAGATGGGATCCTAGAGTTGAAAGGAGAAGTGGACATGTGCCCCATCCATAACCCAGAAGCAATCTCCAATTGATACCCACTTGCAAATGAAAAATTAGTTTTCTCCAAGTGAGAACCACAGGGGAAATAGACCACTCATAGGCTGATGCCCAGCAGTAGATAGCTAACACAAAATACACTTAAGGGCATCTTTAAGGGTTTTTCCTCCTAACTTTAAGCTAGGAATGTTTTATTGTCATTGCTGTTTGAGTTTTGTTGTTGTTGTTTGTTTGTTTATATGTTGTTTTTGTTATTTTCTTTTCTTGTTTTTTTTTTCCTAACTTACACATCCTTTGCATATATATTATGGCTTCTAGTTTGGTAATTTCATGGGATTCTTGAGTGTACACATACGTGTATCTCTGTACCTGTGTGGTTTTTTTCTTCTGCTTTTTCTTTGACTCTTTATCTTGTTTGATTGTTTTTGGCATATCCCGACTTGTTTGGTTTTTATTTAATTATTTTAGCCTATCATTATTCCTTTGGGGCCTGTTTGTTTTCTAACAATAGACTGAAAGGGCATGCATCTGGATGCAAAGGGAGATGAAGAGGAACTGGAAGGTGTGGTGGAAGTAAACATAATCTGAATATATTGTATGAGAAAAAACTATTTTGATAAAATAAATATAAATAAATGAAGTGACTAGTCTGGTGGATTTGCTTGGATCTCTCATCTTTGTAACTGGTCCTGGAATCACAGAGATTGAACGGGGGGGTGTGTTTTACACTGGATATTCCTAAGACTTCTGCACACAACATAAAAGAGCCCAATCTGAGATCTTCTGTTCTTTAACCCTTTTATCGTATTCTCTTTTCTTAAGTCCAAGATTGCTTCCCCAAGACTATTGGTGCACTAACCTCAAGCCTGTTTCATCTAAACTATAAACTGTATGTTTCCTTTCAGTAAATATTGACACTTCAATGTTTCCCATATTCCCTTATTATTTATTCAACTGCTTATTAATTTATTAACTGAATAAACACTCACTAGCTAAATATTTGTTGAGAGCCTGTATTCAGAGATCATAGAAGTTTCTCTTTGCTCCTGTCCTATGCCACAAATCTAATGGACTTAAGTCTGGATCAATGTTTCAACAGACCTAGGTATCTTACAATAACAATATCAAAACCTTCCCCCACTTCCATCCAATGTGTACTTTTAACAGGAAGGAGACCTCTACCTCCCATCCTCTCACCACTGACATGGAAACTCTGAGCAGAGAGGCAAGGATGACAGTGCCTGTATTTTATGTCAACAAAGACAGTTTTGTTTCTTGCTCATCTTAGTAAGTATCTGAGCTAGAGGCAAGAAAATAGAGTAGCTTAAGAAATCAAACATCATACCCCAAACTAATCAATATCTTATGTGTTTCTAAACTCTGGGTAATACAACCTCTATCTAAGGTAAATTTTTCTTACTTATGTAAGCTGTCAATCTGCAATCTTTGATCATTGTGTTAGCTTGTTTGTAGATTTTCTGCAATTAGAGAAATTATAAATGGGATTTGTTATCCTCATCTGGAATATTAACATAGTGTGTTTACTTGACTTTTCCAAAACATTTCTGTAAGAAATATTAAAGAATGGGTGTACTTATTTTTTGGTCTTACTTTCTTCTCCCTTCTGATTCCCATAATTTGTAGAAACAACAGGGAACCAATGAAAATAGAGTAAAAATGTTGTTATTTTTGCTGAAATGTAAAGGAAAAGTATTTAGCCAGTATGTATGCCTTTTCTATTGATCTTTCTAGATGTCTCAGTTTCTGAAAAATGGGAATTATCATTCCCTTTGGTTAACTGATATTTAGTCCAGACCATAATTAATTTACCAAAATGTACTCTGTAACCTACTTATTACATAATGTACTTTATATCATCTTAGCAATATACTATCTACTGAGTTTAGAGGTGAAATGTACAATGTGATAATAACATAAGAAAACCAATTGGAAACTTAAGTGCTAAGTAAATACAGAGTATTGCTTTGCTTACTGGGGTCTCATTCTGGTTGGGTGTGAAAAATATGCATTTTAATTTACCTTTCACTCTACAGAGAGGATTGATTTCTAATGAGTCATTTATTTATATCACCATGCAATTGTCACTTTTAAAAAGGTTCCCTTCCACATTATTTTATTTTATCTCTTCATTGCACTGTTGTGGATTGACCCTTATGCTAAACAAGTCCTTGGTCACTAACTCATATTCTTAGCTCTCAACTTGACATAATTTTAAAGATTTAACGTTGATCAATGTTCATACAGTGTTCCAGCCTGCATGACTAAGTCCTGTAAATATTTTCCAAAGAGTAAATAGAATGTTGGTTAACTAGGTAGACTATACTAATTTGAAAAATTAATAAACCTCATCTCTGTGATCCTAGGTAGGCCACTATGTTTGTAACTACCATTTTAACAACTCTCTCAGTAATTCCAAGCAACATGAGCTGAAATGCCAACTTGAGAGACAGTACTTTAGAATCCTATCAAGTAAAGCCTAGAA
>CAJQZJ010033828.1:1599409-1692390 GCA_907164525.1 Lophiomys imhausi | reverse complement strand
TGTGTGTGTGTGTGTGTGTGTGTGTGTGTGTGTGTGTGTGTGTGTGTTTATCTATCACATAAGCTTTAAAATAGTCATAGCACATGCTGAACAGAACAGAGATCTGGAACTCTGCCTACCCATGAGGCCGACAAAAAATAATGCTTTAAACCAGAAAAGTGCTAAGTGTAGACACAGGAATGCTGAAGAAGGAAGACAGGTCTATTAAGCACATGCCCCCCCCCCCACACACACACACAAACACACTCAGAGACAAGTGAGAAAGTCAGACTGGGAGATTTTTGGTGCAGAAAAAACAGTCAACAAGTTACCAAGGAAAATTGTTGAAGGAGAAATATTAAAAAATGGCAAAGGCTTGGCAGGATACTCAGGCAAGAGGGTAAGCATATTGAAAAGAAGGGATTGAGAGAGCAGAACTGCCACACTGACATCCTGAGGCCAGAGTGGGAGGCCACCAGAGTGTGCCATGACAGGGAACAATCCAACAACAAAGAGACATAAAATTGCCTGATTCCAAGTCTTGTAGTCCTTATGGAATGAGCAATTCCCCTAGTCCTTACAAGCCACTGTGGTTCTTTGCAAAGAAAACTGAAAACAAAAACAAGCAGAATGAAACCTATGGGGTACATGCAAGCATGTCTGGGTGTCCTACTATAAGTAATATATGCAAAAGCCTGGAGTACAATCAATGCAATAAAACTTCAGAACCAGACAGGAATCTAGGAGAAAAAAAAAGGCCTGGGGAGATCTGGAGTAGTGACTAGGTGTCTGGCTCACACCTAGTTAATAATGTCAGTGGACAGCAATTAACTCTTAGTTGAGAAACATTTAATGATGTATTTAGGGAGTGGCAAGTTGAACTGTAAAATATTCAGTTTCCTAAAGTTGCTTGAAAATTCAGAAACTCTGGCCAGAAAAAATATTAAAAATTGCTGTTTTATTATTCGTCATGTGTATGAATAACACAAAAAGAAGTGAGTGATTTAATTATATAAAAATGAATGACATACTGTATCTTCACTGTTTTACCAGGAATTGGGATGTTTGTTGAGAAATTAGCTGTTTTAAGGCCTCGAATTTTATGTGTAATTTTAGTAAGTTGTTGTTTTGTCAAAATCAAAGTTTCTCAAATTATGTATTATTGACACTTTGTTCACACTTGGACAGAGTTCTCAGCAGCACAGGCGTCTGGCATGAGTGTTTAGCAGCATCCCTCCCAAACATCTCTCCCCTCTAGATGCCTTTAGCACCCTTCAGTACTAAGAATTGAGTGTCTCTGAATAATATCAAATGATCTCAAGGTAGAAAACCATTTTCTATCTGAGAGTTAACAATCCACCACTGTACACATCAGTATACGTAGTTGACTCCACTGATAAATGCGAAGGTCATAGATGCAGAAAGACAAGAACATTTCAGATTGCTCAGAACCTGGATAATCTGAGTGACAGAAGGTACCAGTCAGTATCTTTTAAGAATTTCTGAAAATTCTCTGATTCTATATAAGATTCATCTCATAACCATCAGAATGGCTTTATATTATACAGCTGAGCAGGAATTTTGACTTTCTACTAGTGTCCCTGGACTCCCTAAAAGTGAATTTTCTACTACTTGTTTTTTTTGTGACTGCCATAATTAGGCTAAGCTTTTGTTATTTTCATCACAGGGTAATAGGACAATATTTGAGTCTCAGAATATGGCCACAACCAAAGGAGAAACCTAAAAGTAGCAATACTTGTACCTGATTGGTAGTTATGAAGAACAGAAAGAGGACTGACTTCAAATTTAACTATCTTTAAGTAATTGCTGTTGATGGCAAAATGAAATTATGTTTAGAAAAAATAAATCCCAAATCAAAAGAAAGATGAAATGTAGTCACATCTTGTACTACTGATGCTTTTACTGTGTTCTGGCTATAACAAAATTCTCTAAGTTGCATTGTAGTGTGGATTTTGTTCTCTTTTTGGTTGAAATGTATCACCAGTCTTTATCTAATGGACATTGTTAGTGTGTTTTGTTTATTGGTTTAGTTGATGTTTCACAAGCTCACATACACATATAACGCATTCTGATGACCCTCACCCTCATTCACCCCTGTCTTCCTCCATTCTTGTCAACCCACCCTTCTCTCCAGAGACCTCTTTTCCATGTTCATGTCTTTTTGTTTTGTTTTGTGACCCACTGGATTTAAACCAGACCATCTGAACATGGGTACAGAACTACCCAATGGAGCCTGGTGGACATCAAAGTGCTACACAATGGAAGATGATGACTCATTTTCCTCCAGAACCAACCAGTAGACAATAGCACAGCAGAGAGGGTTGAGGCTTCATTGGTCCTGCCTCCACCTACTATTGACTATGACAAGTCAAGTCTTGTACAGGCCCAGTGCAAGCAAAAAATAGCTTCTGTGAAGTTCTGATTGCAATGGCTGTGTCATGTTTACAAGATAACATTTCACAGCCTAATTACCTATATTTTAGCTCTTATACTCTTTATACCTTTTCTTCTATGATACAATTTGTTCCTTTCTCAATTTTATTTTTGAGATTATAATATAATCATAAAATTTCATTTTCCCTTTTATCATTTCAAACCCTCTCATATACCCCTCATTGATCTCTTTCCAATTCACGGACTCTTTCTTTTCTCACCAGTCATTATTGTGTGAATATATGTATATACAATAACAATGTATGTATGTGTATATGTATGTATATATGTATATACATACATATTCCTAAATATAATCTGTTCAGTCTGTACAAGTAGCAGTTCTTTTTAATTGGAGTGTCTCCTACCAAAAAAAGGTTCAAAATAAGACCAGATTAAACTATAAGGAGCAGTGAATAAGGCTGAAATTGAAATTTGAAGTATCCTTGAGCTTCTCTTAACACTATATATACCACATAACTAGTTATAAAATGTCCTGACTTTATTACCCCAATGAGATGCACATGAATCAATGTAAATCGAAATAATGTGATACTGTAAAGATAAAAAATTAGTATAGTTGAGTGTAATTATGAATTTAAAATCATTCTATCAAGGAGCTCAATGATAGCAAGAGACCAAACAAACATAGCCAAGGGCAAGAAACACTCCATGCATTTTCTATTCAATTTCTTAGGTATGTATCATCAAAATACCTGATTAAAGATATTAAAATGAGACAAAACTTAGACCATCTATAAAGTGTCCTAACAAGAATAAGTTTATCTGATTGCCTCACCCGTAAAGATTAGTTAAAAAATAGTGAACACAACTTGCCCGTGTCCTGATAAAGTGCCCATACTGCTGCTGATGACCAGATGCTTCAGAAGCTGAAAAATGTAATTTCCTGAAAGAATTAATCTCATCCACGTTTTTCAATAGAGACATCAAGGCCATCAATATCTGGGTCACATAATCCACGGGTAAATTCAGACATCATTCCTGTGTACTACAAGGTTTAAGTACAGGATGTGTACTTAACTTTGAATATGCAGCTTAACAGAATGAGTAACAGTACATTTAACCATAATGTTCATAAGTGATTATCAAACTAAACCTCTTTCAATGTTTGGCTTGGTTTTGTCTCAGCTAATTCTCCTTGTATTAAAGAACCATTCATGCAAATGAAAAGTGAAACAAGTAGGAGAGATAAAAAGCTGCCTAAGACTTTATGAATGACTACATTCACCCTGTGTGATATTGTTTTTCTTTAATGAAATTATACTGTGCATTGTTGGAAGAACTACCCCTTGAATAAACAGCACCATGGGGTGCTTTAACAACAATAGATATGAGAAGCAGGAGGGACATTTCTTTATGTGGTTCTTCCTGAACATAAAAGGAACATACTATATATCAAATCAAAATAAGAAGAGCACATCAAAGAAGATAAGAAAATCTGCCGCTGAGCTGCAAATGTCCTCAGACTTCAAAGGAAACCCAAGTCAGTAGGATATGGCTCCAGCTTGCAGAGACAGACCTGAGCCACTGTTCTTTGCACAAGAGTGGCGTGTTTTTACAGGAATGACAATGCACATGCAACAAGTTACAGATAAGTGAATGTCAATGACACTCAGAGAACTAGTAGTGATGAGGGGGTGGCAAATGCTTGCATTGCTTGGACAGAACCCAGAACAAAAGGAAACTATGAAGGAGAAAAGATAAAAGTGGTAAAAACTGCAGTGATGAGTATGCTAGAGATAAAACACAAGGGAAGAGAATCAGCGGAAGCAGTTCTCTTTACTGAGATGCACTTTGGTTTCAAAGATGTCAGATATAGAGGGATGATTGCACTAGATGAGCTCCAAGGGACCATCCAGTGAAATGGATGAAGAGACTGAAAACCATCTCTCTTTCATTGACACAGTCAAAGGAAGAAAATCAAATGGGCTTGATGATTGTGTTATACGAAACTTATTTGTGAGACATTTGCTGGCTGGTGATTCTGTGTAGTGAGAAAGGGTCCAGTGTCAAAAAAGCATTTGTGGTCCAGTAATTAAGGGCTCATAACCAGGCTGAATGTAGCCCCCTTCTCCTGATGTGGTGCTGCTATCAGGAGTGATCTTGGGACACTGGACCAGCCTTAGAACCATCCGTTGCCAAGCCCATCTCATTTTTCAAAAACCCAATGTACCTTCAAACTTTATGGTGGAAAATACATTTTCCCTTAGTTTAAAAATATCTTTATTTCTCTCTCTCTCTCATGTGTGTGTGTGCGTGTGTATACATATGTGTTTGTGTGTGAGCACATGCATGTGGAGGTTAGAGGTTAACTTCTGATATCTTTACCCATAGCTTTTTTACTTTACTTTTTGAGATGGGGGGTCTCTCACTTAGACCATACTGATTTGGTAAGACTGGCTGGAGAGCAAACCTCAGGGATTCTCCTCTCTTTGCCTCTCCAGTTCTGAATGTCCAACTTTTTTCATGGGTTCTTAGGATCCACATTCATTTCTTCATACCATCTCTCAGATTCTTAGAATTCAGAAAAAATGACAGGCTTTCTTCTAATGAATATTCTATGTCTACAATGCCTGTCATTATCTGAACAAGTTGCTATCAAAAGGTATAGGAATGTTACTGTTACATTCCAAAGAATGTTCACTTACATATTCACATGGGAACTAATTGATTTTTAAAACATTTTCTCAATCTTTCTCACTCGTTCTCTCTTTCTTTCTCTGTTTTCTGCTCTCTCACCCCTTCTGTACCATTTGCATATTTCAATACTACAGCAAGCATCAGCATGTGCTAGAAGACTTGTACAAGTATAATGGAGGGAGGGAGGGAGTGAAGTCCTAGGCCAGTGAAATCATGAAAGAACTTGTATTGTTTGATCTGAGCCGGTCATTCTAGGATCTAAAACCTTAGACTAGTGGTTCTTGGGTTCTCAACCTGTGACAGGTTTAGACTCCTAAAAGGTCGTGATACCTTTAGGAGTCAAAGGACATTTTCACAGGGGTTGCCTAAGACCGTCCAAAAACACAGTATTTGCATTACAACTCATAACAGTAGCAATATTACAGTTATGAGGTAGCAACAAAAATAATGTTATGGTTGGGGATCGCCACAACATGGGAACTATATTAAAGGGTTGGGAAGGTTGAGAACCACCTACTGCTTTCGACCTATAGGAATATTGAAGTCTCCCCCATCCTGCCTAGGGTGCAGCTCAGAGGGTTGTGACAAAGCCATTTTCTGGAGTTCGAATGTTAACAGGGTGTGAAAGTACTAGTGTTTAAGAATAACTGACTAGTGTGTGTAAAAATTAATAACAGCAGCTTCCTCCTCATGGAGGTTTCCATTCTGAGACTATGCACCTTCAGAAATACCCTACTAAGACTAGCTAACTCTTACCCCCTTGTTGCACATAATAAATGTGAAGGTTATGGGTAGTTGAGGATTTGGTGCAGCTCCATCAAAATGTGCATGACCCACTTAACCACAGCTTTTCTGAACCTATGTTTGAGTGTTCTTCATCCCGGCATGGCCCCAGACAAGTTGAGTCCTAGCCACCAGGACGCAGCAGTAAGATATCATGATTTCCAACATGTTTGATCCACTATGTTTGGGTGGGAGTTCTCAGTCAAATTTCTAACAGACTTCTGCTGTGCTGCTGTTGCTCTGCTCTTGGCATATGGGCCACACTTGGCATTATTTTCTGATATAACTGACAAAGAGCGTCTTTATAAGATAGAACTCAATCTTTACCCGTCTTGCCATCAGCTAATCTCAGGTTTGTAGGCGATGAACAAAACTATACATTCTGTCTCAAAAGCATAAATAAGGATAAGATGTAGTCTTCCAAAAGTAGATGGACACAAATAGATGACCAAGAAGTTTTAGAAAAGTATATATTAATATGGCTAGTAGGAGAAAGTGTACTTTCAGGTAAAGACCTGAATTTCCATGATTAAAATTTATTGTTTGGTATCATTGCAATTCATCTAAGATTTTTAATATTTCCTGAATAACCATGTTCCATTCCAATGGGGATTTTCTACTGAAAATCATATAACTGGGATGCTGCAAGTAGAAACTGGTGTATTTCACAGAGGTTTTGCACAGTTTCTTTTTTCATTTCCATTAAACACTGGAGATGATAATTAATGAGGGATTTTACTATCATCCTCCACAGATGCCTGCTGCAAACCAAAAGCATCCAACCACATCCATCATCAACAGGCGCACTTACTGTCCCAATCGTTCTCATCCCCTGCTAGCAGAATCACCACTTGCCTGGCTACTGCAAGCAATTACTCTGAGTCACAATCGATTCTTTCCCCTCCACGTCTTACAGCCAGTTGTCTAATTCAGGGTCCACTCTTGAGGCACACTGCCTTTGTGTCTTTTTCTCCCTCCTATATTGTTGTTCTATTCCAGACACATGCTTCGTTTATTAAACTACTGAAGCACCTTCTTGATGCAACTCGCATCTTCCTTTCTTTAGGATGCCAGCATTACTTTTCCAAGTGTAGTCCTATTACTCCATGTCTCGTACCTTTCCTGGGTTGTGTACTAACAAGGATCTTAAATGCTAGGCTTCCATTGGTGCTCATTCAAACCCTCGGGCTTCACAAACTCCAAGCTCATCTCTTCAGGTTTGTCTTCTGTTCCACGTGTACTTGACATGCGCACTATCCTCTGCCATGATATGTGTTAGCTCAGCACTGCTTGAGGATTTCCTGCCCTTGAATATTATTACATACCCTATCCACCTTTCAAGCCTGTTAATCCTTCCATGACGAGCTTGGAAGTCCCTATTTCTCTGTAGCTCCAGTGACTTATTCACTTCTTGACTGGCTCAAGAAAAACCTGCCTTTTCTTCTTTGTATTAGTCTTAAGAACAGGGACCAGGTTTTATTTGTTTTTAAATTTCCAACATACCTACAATTCTAGCTGGTCATAAGGAAATGTTACACTGAGTTGAGTAGAATTTAAACCAGGGCTAGTTATAAGGTCTCACATTATATGGGTTTTGTTCTGACGCAATGACAACATTCTCTAAGAAGAGATTGAGAAACATGCCCACTCTGTTACTAGGATTAGGGGATGTCAATCAAATAAGGTCAAATCAAATCAGAGGAGCCATTCTTGAAGATGTATTTTCCTGGCACATAAACAACAAATGAAAAAGAACCCATGATAGGTTCACTTGATTGCTGCCAAATTAATTAAGTTAAAGAAATGCTTAGATGGGGAAATTCATTAATATATTCTTATATAACATTAGGGATGGAAGAAGGTCTTAGCGTACTAAAAATCAGAAGTTTCTCTGAAAATCCAAGGGCAAAAGGGACCAACTGGAAGACATTCTCAAATACCTCACAGGGAATCACAGCATCATCACTAACTACCTATGCTTCTCAGCCACTTAACTAATTTGACCAAGCATCAGTTCCCCGACTGTAAAATAGGAACAGTAAAGGCTGTTATACTACTACTTGGCAAAAAAAAAAAAAAATAGATCTAAGGGAGATAATAGCAGAGCCACTTACACACAGTCAATGAACAGGCCTCGGGCACAATTTTAAGGACAGGTAAAAATTCATCATTTTCTGTCCCGTAACTGTGTATAATTTTCAGAGAGGCATGGGAATATGTAGATAGCAGAACTGGTGGATCCTAAAGAGGACAAGAGTCAGGGATAAAAACAGGAAGGGATTGCATGTGTCTATAACCTGTACATATTTTCTCTTCTGCAATGTGAGCTTTTCAAAGTGTGTCTACTGATTCAACTGACTCTGTGGGTAGCCTTACCAGCCACATTGTTTAATTTGGTCATTTGTTTTGATCTTCACATGTGTTTCTAAAAGCTAAAAAGAAAGCAGCTGGATGAGCATATTTACTGACTGAAGAGCTAGAGTTTCTGCTAGTTTGTTTGTTTGGTACTTTATATTAGTGAGATAAAGAATTTTAAAATCACGATTGGTTATCAAGGTTTCCTTTGTCTCCCACAAAATACCTAGTGCCAAGTTTATACTCTGCAATAGTTTGGTAAAAATAACGGTAATGATGGCAATAATAATGTGCCTCAGCAAATGGTTCGATTAAAAGCACATTTGATTAAACCATCCATTAAAATCTAAAAGCAGGTGTACAATTTATTGTCACTGGGTTCTGATACTCTATTAAAACACACATCTTTTTAGCTCAATGCATCTCCCTTCAGCTTTGCCTATGACCATCATTTCTATGAATGTTGTACAACTTGAATTTCTCTCTTAATTAGAGGAGACATTCTATGTCTCTGGTTAATCCTTTTATGACACAAGGGCAGAAATACATTTTTTTTTTCATTTTTGCACTAACAGAGTAGAAAGGGTCCTTTAAATCTTCCCATAAAAAAGTAAAAAAATCTGCAAATAGTGGTACATGCCTGAAATCAAAGTATTCAAAGACTGAGGCAAGGTAATTGAGACTCTGAGGCCAAATTGGGCATTCTAGTAATTTTCAGGTTCAGCTCTGTCTGCATAAACTTTGTCTTTAACAAAACAAAAATAAAATAGAAGCCAAAAAAAAAACAAAAACAAAACATAACAACAACAACAAAAGAAACATGAGTCAAAGAACAGGCTTATTGAAATAGGTCTGAATTAAACATAATTCTGATAATCAACCTGTCATTGAGCAGAACAATGATGGATAGTCCCAGTCAATGAAATCATCTACTACACATGCAGAGACAATTCAATGGAAATAGAAGTAAGAGAGGAAGAAATGGATACAGAAGGAGAGGATGAAGTAGAAATGTTGTATGAACTGAATATGAATTCATGAGTCCCACACAAGCTCATGTACCTCCACTTGTTCCCAGTGGTTGTATCAGTAAGTGGAAATTTTAAGAGGTGAGACTGAGCAGAAGGAAGTAAGTCTGGGTAGGTGGGATTTGCAGACATACTGTCAGAAGTCCCTCCCTATTTTTTCTTCCTCTGCTCCCTATTCATTGTAAGGGGAATAAATCCCCCATCACATGCTCTTGCCATGATGACGTGGGACGCTCTGCATGAGGCCATGCAACTATAGACGAAACCCTCTCTTCCCCTTATGTTGCATAAATTAGGTATTTTGCAATAGAGGCACAAGGGTCACTCATACAAAATCCAATTAGATTTCAAATTGGAAATGGGTAAAAGACACACTGAAATGCCAGGTGAAGATATGAAGATGTTAGTTAGGAAACCAAGACATTGCATCAAAATGTGTTTGTGGGGATGTACACATCTGGCTTCTAGATAAGCTCTGTGTGATAACTCCCTCTAGGTGTTGTCCATGATAAATGTCTAGGGTTAGACAAATTACTGAACATTAGAAGATGTATAGAACTTGATCCATGGAATCTTCACATTTCCACGGAAGCCGAGTGGTTCGTTATGATGAGAACAAGTATATTACTGGCCAATTGCTTTTAGACACAGATCTCTAAGCACAAGCACTGTCCCTTCATTTAAATATCTGGTGCTGTCTTCAGTATCTGCACTGTGACCTCTCTGATTCATCATAAGGTGACTTCAGAGGAAGCAGATGCAGGTTCTCCATCTTGTAAGACTGGCTTCATGGATAGAGAAAATGACCTGAACCTGAAAATCAACTCCCAGAACTATTTCAGTTTCCTTTTCTCCCCTCTACCTCTCCCTCTCTCTGGCCATCCTCTCTCTCTCTCTCTCTCTCTTTCTCTCTCTCTCTCTCTCTCTCTCTTTCTCTCTCCTCCTTCTCTCTGTCTCTCTCTCCCTCCCCCTCTGCCTCTCTCTCTCACTGCCTCTCTCTCTCTCTCTTTCTCTCTCCTCCTTCTCTCTGTCTCTCTCCCTCCCCCTCTGCCTCTCTCTCTCTCTCCCTGCCTCTCTCTCTCCCTGCCTCTCCCTTTCTCTGTCTCTCTCCTTCACTCTGTTTGTGTCTCTCACTCACTCTCTTTCTCTCTCAATCTCTCTCTCTCCACCACCATCTATGTATATTTCTCTCACTTCCCTTTCTCCTTTTCCTGTGACACTTCCACTTCCAACTTTCTCTTAAGAAGCATAAAAATTATTTCTTCAAGAAGTAAGCAAGAACTTCTCAACAGGGAGAAAGAGCCTTAGCTGTGGAAATATAGTTGCTCACATTCATGGTCACCACCAGACCTGTATTTTTGTCTTACATTTGTCACTAGATAGCAGGTTGACTTTGGAAAAACACTTGAGATCTCAGAATTTCACCTTTATCTTTATTCCTATAAGGAATTTACAACATATTGCCTCTAATTTCCCTCATAATTGCATTTGGTGAAATAATTAAAAATCTAGACTTAGAAATTAGATTTGGACTTCATTATTAACTTGTTGTCTAATCTTGAACATGTTATGTAATTTCTGACTCTCAATTCCCTCTCTACAAAAAACAACAAAACAGAATTATTATAAGGTTTATATAAGATAAACATTTTAGGATTATAAAATTGTGTCTGACACACACAAACCATTGTTTTGTTTAATGATGATGGACATTTTTATTAAGTTCACACATAGTCACAGTCTTCAGATGTGACTTCTCAGTAAGAAGAGAAATAGTGTTATATTCCAAGAGCCATTTGAAAAGGCAATATAAAATAGGACAAAGGCCAAGCTATTTGTAGCTCTCTCTCTATTCACTGTAGCAATATATAAACCACTAGAAAGACTAAACAAAACAAACTTTAAAAATTGGCTACCACATGAACCATCAGTATTTTGATGGTATTACTATGTCTACGAAGCAGAATAGTGGTCCCTTTCTTTTGGAGATGTAAAGGACCCTGGACATGCTCGCTGTCCACTAAACTACACTTCAATCTACATATTGTCCATTGGCCCATGGATCCCTTTATGCCACGAGACTTTATGCTCAAGTTTAAAATGGGAAAAGGAGGATTCTCAAAGACGTCAGCTGGGGTTCCACATTACCTCAAACTGTTAAGTTGTACTAAGTGAAACAAAAAACCACGGCCAGCACTCAGGCAACCTTTAGTCAGGAGTGGTGCAGTTCACACTTGGCTACCCATGTTGTGTTCTTCTGGCAGGGGCCATGAATATAGTGTACACTCTGGGCTTGAGGACACAGGTTCTGTGTACTCAAGTAGGCCTAATGTGCTTGTTGAAAGCTATTTCAAAACCACAACACACTAGCCATAGACACAAATGCAGCCCAAGCTGATATCTGAGGCTTGTCTAGGAAATGGAAAATCTAAAATGTGTCTTTGAGGACGGGACAGTTATAAACAAGTGCTCCCCTAAGATATCATGAGTAAACACTCGTGCCAGTGTCAAGGGTAACGTGTGATATTAGCAAACATATGATGAGAGAAAATTCTAGCATTTATTGGCTGTACTGTACATGTTTAGAAAATAAAGAGTGGTGTTTAGATAACCATAGAGTTAGGTATTGTATCCCTTGGATATAATAGAACTTTAGGTCTCCCAAGCCAATTTTTCCTTTTTTCATTATAAACTTGAACATATAGGGTCAGGGCATAAAATGTCCACTGTGCCCTTGCAACATACTTAGATTGAAGTGTAGTTTGATGAACTGGAAGCATGAACAGTTTTCTTTAGGTCAATGAAAAATTTATGCTTTTTAAGAAGTTCAAAAAAAAAATATCCAGTGAGGCTGGAATCCAAACTTAATCTCCTCCCAAAGATCATGGATTTTTAAAACTTTTTCCATCATCAACCTTGGATCATAATATATAAATGCTGAGATGACTCTTACAGGCTCCCAAACACTTTAGTTTTTATGACTCAGTGCCCAGAAAGCTTTCAAACCCCATGTACTAGGAATAGATAAGGAATTTTATAAACATTGAGAGTGAGTGTTGTTGGTCAAATTGTGAGCTATGGTGGATAGATGTATCTCTTGACGACTGTAAACATATGTAGAGTGGAATTCAGGTTCTGCTGAGGGTGTATTGGGCAGTTGTGCCCAAATACCTTTGTATTTTTATCACCACTTGAAATCATTTTAGATGCTAATGAACACTATTTGTAGTTAAAGCATCAGACGTTATTTAGGAAAAGAGTCAAGCTATAGAAGGAAGACAAGAATAGTCATGAGATCCACCATCCATTGAACCTCTCAGAGGATGATGGGTGAGAAAGTAAAACGCTAATCTATCCAGAGCTGGCTGTGTGTCTCATCAGTTCTTACGTGGGAATGAATTGACAGGAGAACTGTATGAGTTTTGTTATTATAATGATCTCAAACACATTGGACCAATAGTATATTTAAGGTACTTTAGAACATTAAGATTTGTATATAAAAAGTAACTAGATGTGTGTCCATGATGCATAGACATTCATGGAGACAAAACATTCATTCAGACAGGATGAAATAAAAAATACATACATATACATGTGTGTGTGTGTGTGTGTGTGTGTGTGTGTGTGTGTGTGTGTGTGTGTGTAATTAGGCTTGTCAACACTACCTGGCAAGTAACAAGAAAAAAAAAAAACTAGAGAATAGTAACAAGAAGAAACATAACAAGAAAGGCATGAGGAAAGAGAAGGAATGAATATGATGCCCTGGCAATGATCTTAGACTTTATGTAGAGAAAGATGCAGCGTTCCTTAATTTCACATCACAGCCCAAGTATAGAAGACTTGAAATGACCATAGACTAACCGTTTAGCTTAATGAAAACAATATAAAATAAATAATAACACAAATCTCACTTGGGTTGGCATATCTGAAGTAATAAAGTACGTGGGTCAGTGACACAGTCTTTACCCTCTGGCTTATTTCAAAACAAATTTATACAAATTTATTGTGCACAATATTAGATTTCAACCTGCCCTTCTGTAAACCCAGTCCTCTTTAAACCAAGGATTTAGCTAAGATCTTTTTGGGTTCACATTTTAGGGTCTATCTTCACAAAGAATACCCCCATCTCTTCACAGGATAAAATTCTTCACATCTTCTGAGACCTGCTCTGACCCCTTCTGCTCAAATGTGTCTCCTGAATTCCCACTGTTGAACACTTATACTACAGCATTTCTGGCTTTGATGGAGTCATTGTTTTTCATGTATCCACCTCACCTTATTATGTAAATGAAAAATTCTCAAACTTCTGTGTGTTTAAGATTAACCTCTGGAAAAGAGGTCCAAAATTCCAACCAAGATGTATAGTCAGGCTGCACAAAGGACATACTATGTATTTATTAAGAGGAGAAAGAACAAATAAAATATATTGTGTTACAAAGACATGGGAGTGGTTGACTCAAAGAGATTCTAGATAGCTAGACAGATAGTGCAAAGAAAGATGACAGAATGTAGATATTTGAAGAGATTTAGTCAGTGATCACTGAACATACTTGTAAGTCTTGAACATACAGAGATCCAATGTAAGCATCACTATGCTCATCTCTGTGTAATGGGAGTTAGATTTCGTTAGTGACTTCCTAAGGTCAGTCTCTTAAAAGGAGGCATATGACTCATGGGAAACACCTAGCAGAGCATGCAAAGTATTGAACAACAGATGTACCTTGGGAAGGCAGGCACCAATGAGAAGACACCCTGTGCATAATTAGCGAAATCCCAGGACACCAAAAAAGGGCTTTTAGCTTGGTACTGCTTTCAGCTGCTGGACACTGCCTCATTTTGGTGGAATGTAGGCAGAGCCAGATTGAAGCCAGGTGAAGTCTCATTTTAAAGCTGTAAACAGGGACCCCTGAGAAATGAACAGACAGTATGCTGCTGCAGTGGCCTACTTAAGGGTGGTTCAGATACAGAGGTGCAAAGCAGACCTGTGACAGTTGCTGACGCTGAGGCTCTGGTGACAGAAAAGGCCAGAAAGAGGCTTCTGCCAGAAGCCAGCCCCAGAAGGCCAAGAAAAGTCACCAAAGGCTGCATCTGCCACTAGTAAGTTTGGGATAGCAGAAGAGGCATGGCATAGGACATGCTCAGAGAAAGTTTATGTGAACTGGAACAGTGAGGAATGCCACACTTGGCTGATGGGCAGAGCAGCCAAAAGCTACATCCATGCATGGGCCCACAGCCGCCGAATGAGTGAGAGAGGTATGAGGCACAGGTGCCCTGAGGCTGCTGAGATCAGATGGTGAAGAGACTGTGAACAGGCAGGGTTGCAGCCCCTGTCCCACAAGGATATGGCAAGGCACAGACGAACAGAGGAGGCCCTGGCAAGGCCAAGGAGCCAAGGACTACAGTCTTGGATGACTTAGGAGGCCTTGAGTCCAAGCTGAAGTGAGGCTTCCATAGCAATGCCAGAGCCAAGTGACCACTGAACAACCGCTGTAGTGTTGGTGTTCCTGGAGACAGTCTGCTGACCAGTTGCCCTTAAAGGACATGTGCTTGAGGATTGGTATCCTTTCTAAAGTGTTAGAGTTGTTTGGGTTGTAGTTGTTAATAATTATTAATAAATATATTTTATAAATTAGGTTTACATCTCCCAGCCAGGTGTCACATCCCTCTAACCTCTTTCTCCATCACTTCTTCCTTTGGGATTATGTTCCCTTTTATGGAAGGATGCAAAGTGTACATTTCTAACAAGCATCTTGCTCTGATGGAGAAGAACCACCAATACATGTAATTCTGTGTTCATCCATTTTATTTACAATGTTCAATATTGTATAATATGTGAAGATGGAGAACTACAGCCCTAGCACTCATTAATGAGTGAATTATATTTATGAATATATATTTATGAATTATATTCACAGGTGAATTTATCATATTTCTCTTCTTCCTTCTACTTGCAGAAGTTCAGTTGCTAAGTCTAATCTTAATGAATAAAACAATCGGACTTGAGTATGTGTGCCTCTCCTTTGTAAATCTTTTAGCTTGTTTGTCTTTTGAATAATTTTCAGGATCTGGGTCATGTGGACTAAAACCAGTTACTGGGCATTTTGTTTTTATTGAGATATTTGTTAGTCAATATCCTGAGGTTCTGAAAATTCTGGTAGGATTTAATAACAGGGGATATATACAAGCCCATTTTCTCATGTTGCTGCCTCTTCTCAAGCCAAGCAGTACATTTCAAAGGACTTGCCCCACATTCCAGCCCAGCTCCATTACCCAGTGTGGCAAGAACTCATAGCCCAGCCCACCTCTCTAGCTGCTGGCCTCACTGTTTCCACCCTTTAAGTTCTCAGAGAGCTGCATATGTCCCAGTGGTGCTTGGACACCATTGAAGTTCAAATTCACTTCTGATAACCAACTCCTTGAGGGTAAGGTGCCTGTCCCTTCTCTCTCCTTCACCTTAGCGTATCAACAAGCTTGCACGGTGTCTGGTTTGCAGGATGAGTGGCAATGTTCCAATTCTGTTTCAAATAAAAAATAGTAGCAGTTCTTTGTAATACCTTGACTTCTCATTTTATCATTTAGAACTAAGAAGAAATGGATGCCTTCCAAAATGACTTACAGGTTTTTGCTATAGGAAGTTCTAGTGCCATACTGAAGTCTCACTTCCCAAATCTACAGTGTAGTATTATGGGCAACAGTGAGGCACCTTATACTTTTTCTGCCAGCTAAGAGAGTGTTTGAAAAATATATATGGAGAGGATAAGGTAATATCCAGATGGCTTGTAATAGAAAGTAAACAACCTGACATCACTACAAAGTATTAAAATTTATCATTTAAAAACTGTACAATGATAATTTTAAAATCTCAGAAATTCTAGAAAAATGGTAGGAGACATTTAGGGTAACCCATGTTAGTCTTCTAGCACAAATAGAATGTAGGCTGGCAGATTTTATTTCTCTCCCCATATTTCTGAACTTGCATTTGTAATTCACTTCTACAGCTAACAAAAAGGCTATTTGTTTTTAGTGTGCAACCCTCTGCAAATGCAGAAACATGCCAACTAAATTTCCCTGTCTCTTGAAGGAGAAGTTTATATTATAGAGAAGCATACACCAATTAAATGTCAGGAGCAATTAACTTCTCCATTTTTAATGCAACATGAACTGAGAAAAATTTACAGACCTCCAATAATTAAAGTTAATAAAAATGAATGCATAATTCCCCCAACGACTGACTCATCAATTACTCGGGTCCCTGTGACCACAACATACAACGAGTCTCCACCTTGCATGAGATCATGGATTTCCTGAGAATATCAAGGAGACCACAACTCTCTATTCAGACATCCACTCCTGTGTTCACTTCTGAAAGGTAATGAGAGGAGACTCCCGTATCCTTCCTAAGGGATGAAGCTGATCTATCTCTTCCATCTGTCTGAGGGTCCACCATGCACAACCCTAACTCCTCTAACAGCAAATTCGTGAGTGAGATACATGGTAGGGACTAAAAGCAAGAGAAAGCTTCAAGTCAAGGGGGAAAAAAGGAAATAATAATAATTTCAAAGCCTCAAGGCAGAATAAAGGGATTAAAATTACAAACATTGTCTGTCCTCATCCCTCAAAGAGAGCAAAGGCATGTGATAAAGATGAATGGCATCTTTAAGCACAGAGGTTTATGCTTCCATGAAGAGAAATCATTATATTTGAGGACCATATTCCTACCATATACACATATGAATAGAAATCATAATCTGTGATTACAGTCCAATGAGTACATCACTAACAATAAAACATACCAAAACGTATACTTTTTTACAAAACATAGATGCTGGTAGGACTCCAGCTCATAAGTGAGCTTGTAATCTTTATTACCAAGTCATATAACAGTCTTTCTTCTGATCTATTTCTTTCTTTTAGTTTGTCTCTCAGGAAAAAGTGAAACAAACATGTGACATGTTTGTTTTATATAAAATAAGGTACTTAGATTGGAGGGATATTTATAGTTATCAAAAAAGAATTGTCCCATATCTAATCACCAAGAACTAATTTTTATTTATTTTCACTTGTTAAAAATAATTAAAGTCTTCTGAACATATATATAGTCTGAAGAAGATGAAGTAGGTGGATGATTAGTGTATAACCAAATAGAAATACAGGTACATAAACAAGGAATTTAACAATATGTTATCTTAATCCACACATTTTTATTAATTAATATCTAGATGATCCTAATGACAAAAAGGAAATACAGTTTGCTCCCAAAATAATTATTGGCTGCTTTTCTTTTCTCTTTAATGTAAAAATTAAAGGTTTTTAAAAAATGTTTAAGATCTATGAGGTTTGCATATTTCCTGTAATCTATTTACAACCAGTTTTGTATTTTTAACCTAAATTTCTTTAACAATCATCAAAGTGGTGTAGATATATCATTTTATAATACACAGAGAAGGGGAAATAATCATATAGCCTCTTTGTGTATTATAAAATGATATTATCATAAACCTCTAAATAAACATCATTCTTATCATAGCTTACTGAAGGCAATGATAGTTGTCTTATTAACTAACACAGTCTACATAAAGCCGATCTGTAGAATTTATTAAAATTTAAACTTATTTTACTCTTTTATTTTTTAGATTATAATACAATTATATTATTTTCCACTCCTTTTCCTCCCTCAAAACAATCCCATATAATCTTCCTCATGTCTCCCTCAAATTCACAGCCTCTTTTATCATTAATTGTTATTATATCCATATATTCTTAAATAAAATCTGCTCAGTCTGTATAAAGTTACCTGTATGTATGTATGTTTTCAGGGCTGACCATTGGATATTGGATCACGAATTGGTGTACTCTTCCCTGGAGATTATTTCTCCCAATCTAATCATTGCTTAGCTGCCTGTACTTATTTATGTAGGTTTGAAGTTTCATTGTTCTTTACCTCATCCGCATTGGTATGTCTATTGGGGGTCATCCTTATTCAGTTCATGTTTAGGCAGTCATGCTGGTGAGACTTTGTGAATGTAGCCTCTAGAATTAGCAGGAAACTTAATCTCACATCAAACTACATAAACCCCAGACTTTTACAATCTGTCTAGTTCCTTTCTTCAATGTTCTGTAAGTCTTTAGTGCAGAAATGTTTTGTAGATACATTCCTTGGGCCTGGGCTTTACAACTCTCCCTTTGATTGGTTGTGATTTTCTGTAGTCGTCTCTATCTGATACAAAGAGAAGATTCCTAGATGAAAGATTAAGGTTACATTTATATGTGGGTATAAGGACAAGTGTCAAAAAGTATGCTGGTTTAGTAAAATGGCAGTTGCAGGCTTTCCTCCAAGCTATGACTTGGTTAGCACATAGCATTTGGCTAGTTTTCCATGACCAGTCATGGTTTCCCTATTGCTGAATGGGTCTCAAGTATAATTAAAGAGCAATGGGAACTGCCAAGGCATACATGCCACTAATGTACCACAAAGGTTATTGTTCTATGCTTCCCATTGTTGTGGTTCATAGGAATCATAAAACCCTAACACCAGACATGAGAAGTCCTCCTTGGAGTTGTTTTTCAGAGCTGTCCAAGGCTGCCAAAATGTTGTTATTGCCATTCATTGACCCAAGAGGCAGAACGTGATTCCTCACTACAAAAGACCCCATGCACTTCAGAAACAGGGCCCTGAAGGTGTTTGTAATATAATTCAATTTACTTAAACCTGAGTATGCCAGATCTTTTTGACTATTTTTTTCTACACATATTTATTTCTAAAGGATATATGTACCAGGCAGGCACATTCTTACTACTTTCCATTGATGGAGATGTTGGTGCCAATCAAGTTGCCTGTGGCCATCTGAATAATAGATCCAGAAATTCTCATTCAAAACTAGGCAGTCTAACACTGGAACTTCAATGCTTTGTTATTTATAAAGAATAAGTGAGACTGTCAGGATTGCTCAGTGAGTGAAGACACTTGTTGTCATGAGAAAAATTATGATAGAAGGATAAATTTTCCTGACCCCAGTACATGTACCATGGTGATTATATATTTCTTTATCCATCATATATTCAATCTCTCTCATAGATTATATAAAAGATTGAGAGATAGATACATGATAGATAGATAGATAGATAGATAGATAGATAGATAGATAGATGGATGGATGGTAGGTACATAGATAGAGATAGATAAATGATAGATAGATGATAGATGGATAGATAGATAGATGATAGATAATAGATCATTGGCAGATAGATGATAGACAGATAGATTAGATAGATAGTAGATTATAAATAAATGATTAATAGAAATAATGATAAATGCAAAGGATAAATTAAAGTAGGGAAGAGATGACAGTCATGGATCATAGCAAAGGATAACATCAGCAGACATACCCACTCTCCATGAAATCTTGCCACATGGAGTGCAGGTAGCTAGGCACATCACCCCACAGAAACATAGGAAAGGAAAGCTAATCAAGACTTTCTTTTCCCCTTGGATATAGAGAAGGCTGATAGCCCCAGATAACAGAAGTTTAGAAGAGCTTGATGTCATTATCTACACAACACCCAATAGCCTATATTATGTGAGAGCTGTACTGAGACATTGTCATCTAAAACCAGCAACCCAGAGCTTTGAAATGGGAGTACTGAAGAGATTTGCTTAAAGCCACCATGTTCCTTTACCTTCTTCATGTAGAAAGGCAGAAAAACTAAATTAAACTAGAAATTATCTTGATAAGGATGCATGGGAGCACAAGTAAGCAAGAATTATATGACATCCTTGAGGCAGTAGGCATAACAGGATAATTCAATTTTTCATCAAGAAATATAATGCTAAAGATAAAAAAAATAGAAAGTACTTAGAATAGAGTGATCAAGAGTTTGTAGGATTCAAGAGGAATGCCATTTCTTTCCCTGGCAAGGAGACACTTTTCCCTAGTGGTACTGCTTCGTAGGCCCCCAGTGAATGAGGAGGCTCTTGGCCCTCATATGACTGCTGAACTGGGACGAAGGACTGTTGTGTAGGGACACTCCACTCCAGAGGAGTGGGATGGAAGGGTGAGTGGGTAGAGTTTGGTGGGGGGGGGGCTGGGAAAGGGGGAAAGAGGACAATATGATGGAGATGTAACCTGAAGCAACAAATAAATACATTTATTTTTTAACAAAACAAAAAAACAAACAAACCAAAATGTAATTGGGCTACTTTTTCATATTTTACCTAGTTATAGTAGAAAGTGAAATAAAGCCAGAAATTATACAATGTCAGTGGTTGCTAAACACTGTAAGTAAACCCAGAGTGAGACTTAGCCATTAACTGAAAACTGTCTATATCAAAATTTTACTGTGCTTTGTATACAGCTGAGTATTGTTTGTGCACATGACGGTGCTTTGTTCTTATTTGATGTGCTAACATGCACTATAAGGTTCTGGAGGCATAATGGACAGGGACACATTATTTCATCACAGAAAACACATAGGGGCCTCCCTCCGACCTGTCACACTTCTACTCCCCGTACTTTCCCAGGTAAGGCACGTCACACTACACTGAGCCCACTTTAATGATCAAAGAACAGACGGGCTAGCAAATGCCCAGGTGTGAGTTGTGGTCACAGTTATAATGTGTAGTTTTTTTTTTTCTTTAATTGGGAAAAAGGCTCACTCATAAAGTTTTAATGCCGTTGGTGGGTGGGATTATAAAGGGAGTGTTTTTCAAGTATCTCTCACCTTCATGACATTTCGAAAACAAAATGGTATTTCAGGGCCAGGTCTTTGACTGGTAGGTTGTTTTAGTGGCAATGCTATAGTCCTCCAGGGTAGCATCTCCAGCCACAGAACAGTAATTGAGCCATCAGAAAGTACCCTTCAAAGAACAGTAGTGTCCAGAGATCTAGAGCCAGCAAATGACGTCAGCCACCTTTTGTGAATGCTCGCAGTTTCTATGCAAAATGAAAGAGATGATGTCTCCTCCACCTGTCTGGTGATGCCCTTTTGATATCTAGTAACTTTACTGATAAACATTTGGACTTCACATGCAAAAATACATTATGATACTGCAGTTTCATCTCATCACTGTAAAGATGTTGTTTATTTAGTAACATTAGTAAGAGAAACCTCATAAGTGCCCATTAACTAGATTCTTCCTTGTTCCCACATGTCACCATCTCATCACTAACAGATTTGTAAAGGTAACCCATTAGGCAGTGGCATCATTGGAACATGGAGCCAGGTCACTAGCTCTAAATCCAGTGTGTATTCAAACTTGGCAGGTGTCCTTTGAGGAAGAGTAATGAATGTGAAAGTACTATATTGAACTACATGAAATTCTATTTTGTAAGTTAAGGGAAAACAGTTGAATACTAGCAATTTTATGTAGTATGATATAATTCTCTACAAATGTGCAAAAGTTCACACATACCCATGTAAATTTGAAAAAATTGTGGCCGATTACGATTGTGTATAGACATTTTATTCACAACAAGAGTCAATTGCCTTGTACAGCATCTTCAGCTAAAACAGCCATAATGTTACTTATCAATTTGTCCCCTCTTTGGGAAACAGATCTTACATTGGGGGCAGGTATAAAGCAAATGGATACACAGCACTTTCTAGCAGCCCAGGAAATGGTGCAAACTGCTGTCATAAGTAGGCTATATTTTTCCCATTCCATCTCTCCCTGAAATAATGAACCAAAACGATTCTTCCTGTAATAAGAGCTGCTTTGTGTTGAGGAAAACTCAGAATTGCCTCTAGGGATATTTCCCAAAGTATTCCTTTAATCTTAACGGACGTTGGTAAGATACTGGGAATTATCTAGATTGTTGTCTATCTAGATCTAGGCTGTCCCATGGGCACATCCCAGTGGGGGATTATCTTGATTGTTAATTAAGGCTGAAAGACTCACCCAGAAAGTGGACAGCATCACTTCATGGACTCGGCCATGAACTGTTTAATGTAACAGTAAAACATGTTAGCTGAGCATACACAGCAAGTAACAAAACTGGCAGCATGGGCGATTTATCTCTCCATTTGATATGGACCATATCCACTTTGGATATGATCTGACTTCCTGCTTGAGTTCCTGACAGAACTTTCCCCAAATGATGTTCTGTAATCTTGAATTGTAATCAGAATAAACCTTTAAACCCTTTCCCTTTCTAAGTTGCTTTTGGTCATGATGTTTTAATGCAGCAATAGAATGAAACTGGCAACGGTGCTTTGAGCGCAGTATCATTTAAGAGTTAAAAGCAGGAACAAAGCACAAACAAACAAAACAACAACAAAAACAAGCATCAGTTTTCAGAAAAAAAAAACAATTTCTCTGACTTTTAAAAAAAGCATATGCAAGTTTCAAATGAAAATATTACTTAGAAGAAACGTAGAAATGTATTACAAAATGAGCAATTAATAAAGAAGGGAATTTAATATCTGATGTAATGATCAGTAGGCTGAAAAATACTTAGGGAATAAAAGTCTGTGTCTGAATTGTATGAAATGGTAAATAGAATTCTCTGGAGCTGTACATGTGTGATGCTTCAGAAGACATGCTAAATAACTAATTAGCCATCCAAACCACATCAATGTGCAGTCTACATTTGCATCTGAACTCAGCATCTGAGAACCTGGAGTATTATTACACATAAATTAATTTGCAAGCTCCAGTTGTTTGATAGTCTACACCAGGAATTCTCATTGCTGAAATGTACTCATAAAATATATCTCTTGGGCTGGAGAGATGGCTCAGCTGTTAAAGGCTAGGCTCACAACCAAAAATATATCTCTTATTTCTAAAGAAAATTCAAAATTTATGATTCCAGTTCATAACTCTTCATGCATCCTGGATTTTTGTCTTTGTTGTTTCAGATACTAGGAAAATTTGACAAAGGATTTCTCTTTGAAAGACTTTCATGCATGTTTTTTTTTTTAAACAAAATTAAAATATCTTCAGTTAATATACTACTGGCACTGAATCTAAACTTATTTTAGACATAAAACATTTTCTGAATTTTTGGCATAGATGATCTAATTATCTCTCCAATAAATCTTATATGGAATATGAATATGTAATCTATAGGAAACACTGTGATATATGTACTTTTCATAGACTTATAGTACTGACAACATATTTTACTAAGACAGAAGATTTAATTCAGCAGAACAATGAATATTTATAAATAAGATAAAAATCTAAATATATAAACTAGATTTGTTTTAGCAATACTAAATTAGGAGGACAAAAATAACATTGTTGGGGGAATAACTGTCTAAACAGGAGGAGAAATGAACAAGTAAAATGATTTTACTTCTACTTGACCCTTTGCTTTCTAAATATGGTGTCCATAAATGTAGGCCACAGTTAAAGTTGGAACAAAAACGTGTTAGGAAGGAGGCTATAAACAGAATAATTCACTAGTTTAGACGTAGAGAATACTGGGTTCTCTATTTGGATACTTTGAAGAATGCTTTGAAGCATCTACTTTCAAATCTAGCTATTCATTTATCCAGTTACTCATATGCTGCATGCTGAACAAGTCTTGTATAAACTGAGGGGGTGTGAGAAAATAGGGGAAAGTAAATTTCTTTTTGAAAGAATGAATTTTTGTTACAAAATATTGTTTTAAGATAAGACATAGATGTTTGTTTATAGATACTAGGAAAATAGCATCAAGGATGTAATTGAAGTACTGTTAGATTCTTAATTTATTGTACATTGGATCTTGTTCAGACAAGAGTTTATATACTAGATGTAACTTTGTCTTGTACTAGATTCATTTTTCTCCATTTTTGGCCCATTTTGTTTTGCTAATTTTAGGAAAAAAGTTACTTTCCCATGCCAAGGAGAATTTTTACCTTCAAAGCCCAAGACAATTTCTCTTTAGACTTGGCCATTAGATACAACTGGCTACAGGATGGAGTCAGCATTGGTGGAGACATGAATCAAAACAGTACTAGAGTAAAAAGATAATTGGTTGGTAATAATCAAATCCCAGCTGGAGGAGTGTAAACACTGAGTCATGCAATGTTCCTAAATGAAAGGAATATGGAGAATAAGATTTAGAAAAGTCCATAGCAATGAAGTTTAGAAATACAGTAAGAGAATGGATGAGACAAAAATAACATGGCCATTTCTTATGGCGTGAGGTGAATAGTTATGAAATATTCATGGAAAATGTCATGAAAGTTGAGCACAGAATTATATATTATTCTACTTGCATAGAATAGAAGTATACAAACACACAAAAGATTCACTCGATAATTTATCACCGATTTAGACTATCCTAAATCACTACAAATTCACCAGGTCAAAGCATAGCTATCATTAACAGCTTTAGCAACTTCGAAGAATCAAACTCCATTTGCAACCTTTACTGCTGCAAAATGGTGAATTTTGTTTGATCTTATTTATACTTTAAAACCCTAGATGAGAGAACAAATGGTGACAGGATTACATAGTACCTTTTTCATATTTCAATCAATGTTTACTTTATTCATAAGGACACAGGGAATATTAGATGAACAGAAGATCATGTTGGGCTATGGAACTATTTGAGTCTATCAGCCAAATCCAGAGTAAGCAGTAACTCTAGTTCAGGCATACTATGACAACACTTTTTTTCCATTGTTGTTGTTGCTTGTTGGTTTGTTTGCTGATTTTTTCAAAGGCAAGATTTTCTCTGGATAGCCTTGGTTATCATGGAATTTGCTTTACAGACCACACTGACCTTGGACCCTGAGGTCCTCCTGCCTCTGCTTCCCTAGTGCTGATCCACCACTACCATCTTGCCCATACAAACAGAATAGTGTTGGATGTAGAATAGTGATGTGCATAGGGTAGATAGGAGAAAGCTATGTACTCCTTACAAAAATATAATAAAGGACATTCACTCTTTACTTATTTTTTTTCTGAATTGGTATTAAAATAATGAAGTAACAAATGTTTGCTCTGTATACTCTGAGCATGATTTCTTCCTTCACCAAGTGCACAGTTACACAAATATGAATGTAAACTGTTTGATGTTAATGAAATATTTTATAAATCTGTGGCAAGAGAAAAAGAGTGAAAGAGAGAGACAGAGTTGATGCACATAATTTTCTCATGTTAAGAGTACATTTCAGTTGCTTACTAACCTAAGAAAATGACTGCTCTCCATGGTGCTGAGAGCATTTTCCATAATTGTACAGTTAATGTGAAATGGGGAAGCTTTGATTTCTCAAGGATGTCTATACCTATTTATTTTAGGAAAACGCCATATTCCTAACATAATAATTTCTTTCTTAATAGACGAAAAATATCTCTGGGTTTTTGAATAAATGAATGATGTCTCTGGGTTTTGGAAGAATAAATCAACACAATACTTTTTGGCACCTAAATGCACACATCACTATGCCTCTCCCTTCAAGAAGGTTACCTTGTACCTATCAAAGGCAAGAAGGACTCTTTTTCTAGCCAGAACATCTGCCCTGGTGGCATATACTTTTCTAATACAAGAAATTAGCATTAGAAGCCTGTGGGATTCAGAATAAATCACAATGAGGGTCAAAACTTACTATTGGCTATGACTAAAGACCCACATAATGTGTAGTGACACACAGAATTCCAAATACCTCATCTCTCATTTCACAGCATTGTAATCAAATATACATTAAAGGAGGCTGGCTTTTAAGAACACAAGGGTTGGCATCAAATGTTGCTGAGAAAGCTCTTCTCAAGTGTGAAATATGTTATTTAATTAGCATCAAATACATTATTTAGAGAATTATACATTGAACACTGAAGGGACATTGCTTCACTCTCCATTATTAGCCTTTTTTTCTTTTGCGATTTTGTTCTATTTGGTCTCTTCTGCATCAGTCTTCCATAGAGTCTAGTGAACGACCAACAACAAAATTAATATAAGAAAATGACTCAGGGAAAACAAGTAGCATTTTCTCATATGCTGTCTCTTTAACAGAGTATATCTTACTGATATGTTCATTAAGAGATATGATATTGAACACAACAAGAATGATAAGCATCTGCTCTAGAATATTATTCTAAATCCCCAAGAGCCCCAGGCCAGGCTGACTTCTGTAAGGCAGGGAAATAGAGGACATACAAGTGTTACAGTAGAAGCATTAAGTGCTCGTTAGCTTCCCTTGGACTCTATGTCCTTCCCTGGGACACATGTTTTAGAATGGAAGGACAAAGGAGCGTAAGTA
The DNA here is from genome assembly GCA_907164525.1 of Lophiomys imhausi. NCBI lineage: Eukaryota > Metazoa > Chordata > Mammalia > Rodentia > Muridae > Lophiomys > Lophiomys imhausi. Next base: position 1,665,940 of record CAJQZJ010033828.1, on the reverse strand, counting down.
TGGGTTACTGTGAACCAATATAGCTTGCCTAGAAGAATGGTTACCTCGGTGCCTTTCACAGGGACATTGATTTTACAATTGTCAAAAAATTTATTATAAATTTTAGGATAAGCTGTTTTTCCACAAGCCTTCAGCAACAATAGCCATGGTTTTTGTTGTTGTTGTTGTTGTTGTTTTTCTGTCCTCATTGTTTTTCAAGTGTCTAAGTTGCTTTCGGAGCTTGCTTATTTATTTGTTTGTTTGTTTACAAATAACCCAATCCTCTCCCTCCCATTTTCTTTTCACTTATTTCATATCACAAATTTTGAGCAGCTTGCAAAGAAATGGTAATATGAGATCAATTGTGCCATTTCCCAAATCGAATCAATCTACTCAATAATAGGATCCTATGTCAATGCCTCTTACAGAAGATGCATACATCCTTTGTATTATAACTCATTAACTTAACTTCTGACTGTAACTGTTGGAATCAGCACTGTAGGACAATGATTTATTGGAGCTTTGTAAAACAACTTTGAAGACAAAAGGCACCATATGAACATTCATGTTTAGCATTCATTACTATTCCTCTTCCTCCCAGCAGCCTAGCTTTTCCCTGTTCTCCTTTTCATCACTAAATGTATTCTTTAAAACTCTCCACAAACATTAATTAAAGAATATTCTAGCACAGATATGGAATATACAAAGGAAAGCAAAAGAAAGTAGAAAGGGAAATTAATCTCACCCATTACACATTTCAAAATGTAAAATGAAACAGAATTCGTTTTATTTCATCTTTTTAAGAAAGAGAATCAAGGAATAAAAAAGGAATCTTTTAGTAGGGCGATTTAAAATTGGAGACAATTTTTTTTCTGGAATAGTGTTTTTATATTTATTCTTTGGGGATTTCACATCATACACCCTATCACATTTACTTCCCAAGCCTTTCCTCTCCTTGCTCAACCCATGTTATCCCCCCCCCCCCCCCCCGAAAAAACCCCCCTAATTTATGTTATCTCTATACTCATTGGAAAGTGGTCAAACTCTCAGTGGCCTATCACCTATATGGAGTTGAGTCCTTCCCCTCCACAACCGTGGTTGAGGTCACCCACTGTGGAGGGTGACATCCTAGAATCCTTTCATAGTTTTTTCTTTTTTTAATGTTTATTTATCACTTCAGGTCACATCTCCATCACAGTGCCCTCTACTCTATCACCAAGATAAATTCTTAACTGTGTCATATAGGCACCTATATTTGGTTGTTTGCATTTAGCATGGATAATCAAAACTCCAACCTAAAAGGATGTCTAAGCTATACCTCCATCATATATATCTGAATATGGTACCATACAGCCAATCACTAATAGAGAATCACTCTCTTATCATGTAAAAGATAGTGACATCTATTTTAAGAAAGATGGCCATTTTAAGTTAAATTGTGTATTTATAATTGTGCTATTAACTTCATTAACCAGAATTTCCTCCACAAGTGGTTTATATATATATATATATAACAAACATGATTAAAATATGATTAATAAAAAAGTGTTCGTCTTTTATAGACATGACTTTAACACATTAAAAAAACCTTTTCAAATATGATGCCTAAAATAATGCTGACAAACCCTTACACGTGCCAGTTTTATTGGCACTTAATACAACTGAATGTAATGAAATTTAAACTGAAGAAATGTTTACGTTTTCCTGAAAGAAAAGATATAGTTCCCTGTTCTGGGACCAAGAGCAACACTTACAATTTAGGTGTCTGATTGCCATTGCTGAGTCTAAATGCAGGGCCACACTTGAGAAAAATCCCTGAAAATGTAACTGTCTAGAACTAGACCTTTGCTACTGAGCCTGGCTCTAAAGTATCTAGAGATAAAGTCAGTTAAACCAGGTCTTCCTAAAAGGGTCTTTTAAATTATAATTTGTATTATATTTAAAATTTTATACAGTACTTTGATTATATTTTTCCTCCTCCAAATACTTTCAGATTCTCTCAACCTTCCAAACCACCCAATTTCATCATCCTTCTCTATTTATCTCAAAAAAAGCAAACTAATTAAAACAGGAAAACAAAACTAAACTAACAGCAAAATAACATAAAACATTGTAACACCAAGAAGACATACATACATACATAAGCAAACAAATGAAAACATGGGTTCTGTTTTATAATGGTCAAGCCTCCCTTGAGCAGGAAGCCTGCCTGGGAATGTGGTTGATATACCCATCATTGCTACTCTATTGTATTCACACGATTTACTCCGTCTCACCTGGTATCAATTGTAACTGGACTTCTGGCCTTCTTCCCCTTCTCCATCCTGGGGTTCTTTTTTAAGATTTTAACTTGTCCTGGTCTTGTGCTTACTGTCATAGTCACTGTAGTTACATATATGTATTAATCCTCCTGTATCTGGAAAACTTTCTTGGGAGTAATCTACCACATCTAGCTCTTAAAATATTCCTATCTCTTCTTCCAGATAGATTCCTGAGCCTGGAGCCTGGGGAAGGGGAATTGATAAAGACATCACTTTGAACTGAGCGTTTCAAGATCTCTAACTTTCTGTACACTTTCCAGTTGTATATTTCTGTCTTAATCACCATCTCCTGCAAGTAGAATTTTCTCTGATTAGGGTTGATCAATGCTCTGACCAATGGATATAGCAATATATCAATTAGCAGTCATTTTATTGCTATGTTCCTTTATCAAAGTCATAACAGTAGTTTTTTCCCCAAGACCATTGACCTATCTACTTTCAGGTTCATGGGTTCCTTAACAGTGCCAGGTGTGAGTTCCATCTCATATAATTAACCTTAAATTTAATAATAATAATAAAGTGGTTGGTTACTCCCACAACATTGTGCCACTATTACAACAGCATATCTTTCAAGCATTTTACAGGGTTCATAGCAGAGTAATATTGATGGTTACTTTCCTCATTCAGTAATGTATACAGTACCTTTCAACCCTATGAGTACTAGTTAGTAGGGATAAAATTTGTAGTTGGGCACTAGCTTAATTTCTCCATGATTGATGGCATAAGAAGGTCATGTTTTTGGCAACAGGGCCTTAATGTTCTGTTTCTTGAGAGTAAACAACAACATTAGAAAGCATTAGCCTGAAGAGTTTGTGGGAAGAGATCTATGATAACCTTTTGGTCAAAAATTCAACAAGATGTAACCCAATCTTTGTACTGGGAATTTTACTTGATCTCACATGATGTATAGTAGGGATATTGTCTCCCCTATTAAATGGCCAAAACATTTACATTCCCTTCATATATATAAAAATTTAGGAGACTTCCAGAGTTGTAGTATATGACTTTCTAAAAGCCTTTTTGAGTTTAACCCTCCCATATTCTCTCCTTTATCCTGTCATTCCATCTTCTCTCCCTTTAATCTACCTCTTCTGGTTTCCTCCTTTTCCTACAAAACACCATATTCTGTTTCTGCTTCATTTGCAAGTCTTCGTCTTCCCATTGTCTCTTAGGAGCTACCTAATCTCTGTGGATATTATATTTCTAATTGAAACACACCTACCTGAAGCTTTAAAGCTAATATACAAATATAAGTGAAAGCATGCAGTCTCTTGGTACCTATAGAGGACAGACAATGGAGATGGGTGATGGGTTTCTTAGAACTGGAGGTGCTAATGACTGGAGGTACCACATGGGAGCTGGAAATCAAATCTTGTTCCTATGGATCAATTACTGCTCTTAATCACTGAGAGATCTCTTCAGGCCATTGAAAATAGTCTTTATAGGTTCATATAAGTGGCATAAAACACACACATGCTCACCAATTGAATAGAATTAATGATAATAGACATAGCTCCACACACCTACAAATATGTTTTTGACAAAGAAGTAAAATATACACACTGGATATAAGACAGCACCTTCAACAAATGATGTTATAAAATTGAATACTGAATGTAGAAGAATGAAAACAGATCCACATGTAACTCTGCATTAATTCAACTCCAAATGTGTTAAAGACCCTGGCAAAAGAGCAGATACCCTGAAACATAGAAGAAATGCAAAGGAACAGAATTGAATTCATTGGCACAGGAAAAATTCTACAAAGTTTAAGTCATAGCTTGGTGTGAAATTCCTCAGATACTTAGATAGCCTGTCTCACAACCACCTGACTTGCAAAATAATTGTTTTATTTAGAGTCATTAAATGGTAATTGTGTGAACTTAACCAGTGTGTAAAAGCCAGGAATTTAAAGGTGAGAGGCAAATATATGAAGGCTGCAAACACTGAGTACAAGGAAAGAAATTAGGAAATTTATTCTGTCACCTTCTATATTATGCAAATTTTGACACTAAGCACAAGATTAAGGATTTCAAGAACACATACAATTGAATATACACCCGCTAAATTTCTCTGACCCTTGCTAATAACACTTTGTATTCAGTTTCAAGGGTCATTAGAATTTACACAATTCTTAATTGCACACATAATTCATCTTGATCAACAAGTGTTTGATGCATTGTGACTTTTAACTGATTTTTAATAGCACAATTATTACAGTTTTAAGAAATGTTAGTTTACTAGGAAACTCGTGTATGCATACTTTTTATAATCTTTTTAATCCTTAAATCAATTTAAAATCTCATAGAATAATTCTTTGGTGTCTGCTAACAATTCTGATTTAAATATCACCATTTTAGGAGAATGTGATTGATATTTTATATTTCTTGCTACCTATACAATTCTAAACACAATTAACAGACATTCTTTAGGTTCAGATTAAAAAGTCCCTTTAAACAAAAGAGGTTCAGTTGGTTTTGAAATTAATTTCAGAGGGTCAGATTGAGTTATAAACTGCTGTTGGTGGGTATGCAATGTTCAAATACACTTCCATTATGATATAAAAATATAATCAAAGACAAGTCTATAGCATGGTGTCTGGTAGAATTGTGTTTATTATCCATTCATTTACACAATAAATACTCATGATTAATTGTTTTTTTTTTTTTAGCTTGGTTTTTGTCCACCCATTTATTTAACACATTCAGTTATGCATTCATTTTCTAAATATATAGTTATGAACCAATTATAAGCCAGGCACATTGCATTAGAAAATGTTAAAGACATTAATAAGAGCATAAGAGGCTCCCTCAGGGAACTCAAAGTTCAATGAGCATAACAGACAGGTGAATAATTGCTTTATAGTAGGAAACATGTTAATAACGAATAAATTACATGAAGTGATCATGACAGTACATGAACGTATTTATTCTGTATCAGCAGATCCTTAGGAAGGATCCTCAAACAGTTGCTCATTAGAAGTAGGCTTTGAAGACAAAATCTTGTCAAGACAAGACACATGTAACTCAAAACTCATATTTTAGAACTTATATGTAGATCATCAGCAGTGACTAACAGTGGGTTCTGTGCTAAATAAATCAGGTGGATATGTGTTTACTCCATTCATTTACACAATAATACAAAAATATAGAGAAGATTCTGTTGGGCCTCATGTTGATGTATTTTTCCTCACACTGTCCAAGCACAAAGTTACATCAATATATTTAAGAAAAAAAAAAGACACACCTCAGGCACCTATGAAGAAGCTAAATGTACAGTCGAGTCCTAGGTTTATAAGACAAGATGGAAACTTAGAGAAAAATGAGGAAGTTTCTTCATCTCCTGTTTGTATCACTCCTACCTGATGTATTTTTATGAATTTGATTTGTTTTCCTATGGCATATGTGTGCTTGCAGCTTGGCTCTATTATGATATCCCATATTCTTGAAAAATCCAAATAGAAGATGATATATTTCAATTTACGTAGAAAGCATCTACTACACAGGTGCTTTGTGCATGACAAATGTGCTAAAAGAATAAATGATTAGGTTTAAATGCCTTTTATACACAAAACTTAGATAATAATGCCTGTTGTCACAAAGCAATACATTAGAGAGGAGTAGCTTTAAATAAACAGCTGAAGCCCTCACCACCTTGTTGTACCACCGAAGGCACCATAAATGTCAGGAAACCATGTAGGCTACTAAACCATGATGAGGAGTATTCCTCAAGAAGAGAGAGATCATAAATGTTTGCCAACAGAGCATGATATGTTCAACGGTACCAAACAAACCATTGGGCCTGGGAGGAGCTCATTAAAAAATGAATTGTGAGCCTAGCCTTTAATGGCTGAGCCATCTCTGCAGCCCAACTGGAAAAAACCCAGATGTCCCTCAACTGACGAAAAGATAAAAAAAAAAAATGTGGTACATCTACACAATGGAATACTACTCAGCTATCAGAAACAAGGAAATCATGCAATTTGCATCCAAATGGATGGAAAAGCTCATCCTGAGTGAGCTAACCCAGATTCAGAAAGATTCACCTGGCATCCACTCACTTATAATTGGATTTTAGCCATATAGTACAGGTTAACTATCCTACAACCAACACACCAAAAGGATCAGGAACATAGACTTCGTTAACTATCAAGGGGACAATTTGCCCTAGGGGTGCTACCATGTAGGCCCCCAGTGAAAGAGGAAGCTCTTAGCCCTCTTGTGACTATTGAACTGACAGGGACTGATATGTAGGGACACTCCACATCGGAGGAGTGGGATGGGTGGGAGAGGGAGGAGAAGGTGGGAGGTTGGAGCTGGGAGGGGTGGAAAGAAGGCACTATGGTGGAGAGGTAACTTGATGTAATAAATAAACATTATAAGTAACAAAACAAACAAAAAAACAAACAACAACAAAAAAATTGAATTGTGCCCTTGAGATACAGAGGGAAGTCTGACTATATTGCCCTTTACTGTGATCAGAGGGAGTTCAGGACTATGTGATATATGCTGGCACAATTACTGAACTTTGGGGGGGGGGAGAAAATTTTTCTCTATGGAAATTCATTCAAATAATAACAGCTATGGGCTCATGAGTCTGAGCTCAATGTACAGGGATCTCAGGCAACTGAAAGTGACAAAGTTACCCATTTCAAAGGTCGTGAAGCATAATTATGTATGACCTAGCAACCAAGTCATACTATGGGTCTTCTACATATTCCACAACTTAATGGGTGCAGGGTGCACCAAGGGAATTTGTGAATGGCTGAATGAATGTTTAAAGATCTCCCTTCTTCGTAAGTGTAGACTACCAATGTCCTTCGAGCCTTGAGAGTTCCAATGAAAAGCCTTGAAGAGACTGGCCTGTAGTAGTGACCATCATTTCTAAATTGTAACTTCTTGAACTAAGATTATAGGTTAAAATGGACAAATCTCTTAAGCCAGCAAACACAAATTTGTTGTTCTTGACTCCAACTGATATACCAGCAGCCACAGAACATCTAAAGGTACTCTGTGTGCTCCAACAAGCTCTTCAATGGCCTCTGGAGAAAGAGATAAAGTGAAATGAAAAGTTATACCTATCCTATTGGAAAAAACTCTGACACGATTAAGATGCACCTTCTAGGGTTTTTTTTTTTTCTGCAAAGGAGATACATAGTACATGCATGTGGCAATTCAATCTTCACTGTACAGTCTCTTTTTTTTAAATCCATATCTGATTTACAGGTATGATAATCTTGCCCCAGAAAGCCACCAGCTCAAATGGCTGTATTGAATCAAGATCATTGCATGTATCTTGTCACATAGTATAAATATTCCCCTTTGGTATCCTCTTAACCTTTGATTTCCTTCTCCTAAGTGAACAATGAGAAACTGATTCCCTGACTGAGCTAACTGTGCGTCCCAGCACATCTAGACTGGTGATCATTCCCTTCGCTCGAAATGGCCCATAATAAGATCACCTGGGCTACTGTTGGTGATTGATACAGACAGTATATGACAGGATGGGACTGGCTCCTCCATAACCTAACCTTTCTTTTGCACAGACACAGTATAGTTTTGGTGTGAAATAGAGTGTGTGTATCTTAAGGGCTATGTAGAAAATATGAATCAGTGTAAGAATACAAGGGATAGTAAAGGCACCAGATACTGTGGGGAACTTTCCGGAATCAGTATCTGGGTTGTCATGGAGAACTTGTCCTCACAAATATTGTGCAGATTTTAAGAGGAAGTGTACAAGACAGTAAAGCAGAGAAAGAAGATACAGGTATATGCACATACAGACATATACCAGAAGTACTTGAGTATTAAGATGGTCGGTCCTTCTTTTTCTGCATCTGTATAAATGCTGGTGGTCTAAGCTGTGGGGCAGAGCCCTGTGTTGGAAGCAGCTCTCACCAAAGCTCACATGAGTATTAGACAATATACAAACTCTTATTGAGATCTTCAATTTCTTTGGTATCTGAAAAAGGGTACTCAGGCTTAATAAGCCTTGTATTTAAAGGAGACTTTAACCATGCTCCTGTACCTATTCCCCACTGAAATTAAGCACCCTATTCAAAATACATGGCTATTTTAGATTCTCATTTTGTCAAAAGATATTTTCCTGTGTTATAAAATAGTACTGACATGCTCAATGTCCAGCATAACCAGATGTACCCAAAACCAGCTCAAGTAGCAGTTTGTTTAACTTGATGAAAATACAGATAAAAAATCCTTTATTATAATCAAAATATTACATAAGAGAAATGCATACAGCCAAGTTTAGTACCAATGGCTTGCTTGAATTGGAATAGATGAACATACTATCTTGAAGACACACATCCTGTATGAAAGGGGCAAGTACCAAAAATCACAATTGTAACAATTCTGGGAGGCAACACCCAAGATTACATCTCTAAAGAAATTAATCCATGTCCCAAAAACATCTTTGATGTCATTACATGAAGTGAAAAGAAAGCCAACATTGAAAGTGCCCTGCTGCCCTTTCTGACAAAGGGTCTCTGTGAACCATGTCCACTGAGCCATCATTCTGTGTGAGTAGTGATGGGTTAATGTACATGTACCCAGGTTGCTATCATCCATGCAGTTATCAAATGTTTCTCAGGTGCTTTCTGTAGATGAGGACATGTTCCAGGAAAGAAATCATTTATACCAAAATAATAGAAACCATTAAGTAGATCAGAGTTAGACGTATACTATATGAGGTGATTTTTAGAAGGTTGTACCAAATGAAACACTGGTTCCCTGAGATCTTACAAATACAAATTTTGAAGAGTTTCCTTTATAATACCAAACCAGAAACTCTGGGAAAAGAGCCCAGAAGTCTGTGTTTTGCAAGTTCTCACAGTGATTCTGATACAAGCTCAACTTGGCAAAAATATTATAAAGGAATACTACAAAAAAGAAAATCATATGCATCCATAATTTCTTGCAAAAATCATCATTTATTGAGAAGTGTCAACAAATAGCAAAGTGTAGTATATTTCCTCTTTAAAACAGTATATATTTCATATATGGCAGCTTATTTAGGAATTCTTTCAACCCATAGAGATTTTGCTGAATACCTGCTATCATTGCCCTAAGAATTGACAAGGAGATTTAACAAAATACAACCCTCCTTAGGAAACATTCAAACTAGTGGGATAATAATTAGTCTTTTGCTATGCCATCCTTCTTCTCATCTCATCTCATGCATTTGTTTAATATGTTTTTAGTTACTGTTCATTAAATTGAGATGACCCATCACTTATGAAATGACTGCTGGTTCAACTTATTGATTTTAAATGAAAATTTCCCAGTGTTTTTCATTCATAACAATGTAATGTTCTATTCTATTTTATTGAAATTTTTCTATAATGAAATAAAAAGCCAAGCGTTCTGTTGATTAAATATTAATCCCAAAGGGAACTGTAAGAGCTACAGGAATTAATATTGAACCACAGATCCATTTCCTAACAAGGATGGGGATTTTTCCAGGCACCTCAGGACTAAATCACAGGGCAATGTTCAGGAACTAACAATCTTTTATTAATTAACCTTAAGATTTCCCTTGTAAAGGGGTCATGAACGAGGTTTGAAGGAGCAAGTTAGCATAATATAAATCTGGGAATCAACATCCTATAAGAAACTCCATTGTCATGAAAATTGGAAGAAACACCGATCTTTCACCTTATTCCCTAGCTTTTTCAAATCCGTAGGGCTCAGGTCTCTTCAGAGGTGACAGTAGGTTTCTCACAACAGTTTTATTATTATTAAAGTTCATAGATATATAGGTAGTAATTTCTTGTTCTACAGATGAGTAGGCAAATTAAACAATATGTAGGAGCAACAACATTTGTTTTTGTTGCTATCCTTCCTTGTATTAAAAACAAATACACAGGGAGTCCTGGAAAGGGCTTGGTTGCGCACTGAAACAAAGTTCCATCGGCTGTAGTGGTGGTGACTTGCGTTTTGGACAATGTGATTTCCCAACCTGCAGAAGGGAAACCTCTTTGTTTCTCAGAATACAATGAAAGTTGATTGTCTCCACTCTGTAGTTGGTTAGACCCTGGTAGAGATTGTGTGGAAACCGGTTTCATATTGTTTGTTTGGAAGTAAAGTCTGACCTATATGAATCTGTAAAAAATGTCTACCGTTAACGCCTATTCTATGAGAAACCTAAGAGCCCTAGATGGTGTGTGAGTAGACTGCATTGAAAAAATAGATATCTTGGAAGGACACAAAATAGATGATAAAAACAAATAGTCCTAGAATTCAGGTGGGAATGTGACCATAGCAGATGTGATACTCCAAATCTGAGGAAAGAGCCTTGGTTCTGGGGTTCCAGAATAATAAAAGTGCTCTATGTCCAGAATGGGTTTAACCTAGCTGGGAAGAAAAGTTCTTTGCTTCTTCTCGAATGGCTGTGGCATCTGTTTGGAGCTGCGGCAGAGTTTGTCCCCTGCCAACTAGTCTACCCATCTCTTAACTCTGCCCCTGACTTTGTCCCTGATATGAGTATATGTGCCTTTCCTTAAGGGATGACGAGATTCATCCTCTCATCCCTTTAATGATGGCTGCAATAGCACACAGCCCATAAGCCCACCTTAAACCAAAAACCACATGCTAGCAAGGCTGCACGCAGAGCCATGGTCTTTTCTCACTAACTGGCATAGTCCACTGCTAGTCTCAGCAGCTTGATGGCCGTAATTGCTTGGTGAATAACTGTATCATTGTCTTCAGATACAATGAATATCCCTTTCTTAGCCTATAGAAAATTTCAGTGCAAAGATCAGGATGCAGTGTTTTGATCTCCGTTTTATCATTTGCCCCCAGAATATGCCTGCCATTAGTCATGTTGTTACCTTATCCAACCAAGTTTAGGTGGGTAACCTTGATGAACGGATGATAAACACAAAGGATTGTTGTCTATTTAATTGCCTCAGTAAACCTTGGCTCACACTGTTGATGGATGTCCTAGGGTGATGCTTTGCTCTCTCCTGGTCCCTTGTTTATTTTATTTCTGATGACTTACCTGCAGGCTGAGTGTCTGGGAATTGAAAGGAGGATAGTATGTTTCTCAAAGTGAGTTGCCAATCTGTCAGATATCACAGCAGCTCTCAAAGTTTTTCATTAACTATGTTTAAGACAAATCTTCACTTGTATATTCTCATTCTGACTTCCCTCGGCTTGATGCTGTTTGCTCCAACTCAAACCTTAGATTAAAAACCTGTATTATTAGGACTCCTAGAGTTTTTCTGCAAACCAGAGCTTATTGGAAAACAGTGTCAATTTGGCTGAGTTTAGCACAGGTATTCATCACTGCAAAAGGGCTTGGGATGCTGCAGGAAAGAATTCCTAGGATCTGGTCTCCAAAATCTACTGTTCCCTTGATTCTGGCTCCGAAGTTTGAAGCAACAGCAAAAATAGTTACAAGAAAATAACTAACAAAGTTGGGTAGATAGGAAGGTGGATCTGGGAGCAGTTGGGGTAAGGGAAGTTTGACTGAGTATATTCCATGCAAAATTTAAATGAAATAATGCATTTTAAAAGTTGATTTACCACCATAACAGGAAGGCAGGGGTGGCTTGTGAGAAGAGGTAGAGTTCCATTTCTACCAGTCTTGCTAATGCTGGGGTTTAGAAATTAACTTTTTATGCTCCATCTGTTGTTTGTTTATTTGTCTGTTTTGTTTTGTTCTTTTTAATTCATAGTCTCATAGAATGTGCAGGGTGTAACCAATGAAGCATTTTTCATAAGCTATCAGCAGCACCATGGTAGGATGAGCTCTGGGTGACACAAAGCAAGTAGAGTGTGAATGGAGAAAGATGTCACGGAATGAGACTACAGTACACACTGGAGAAACAACATCAACATGAAAATCATGAACCTGAGTCTGCCAAGGCTTTTAAAGATAATGTAGTCTAGTAATTCTCAATGTTTGCAGCACATTAAAAACTAGGAAACTCAGCTGTGTTTGGAGATGAGCCATCTGTATTGTTTCAAAACTCCCTGGAGTGATTTTAACACGTAGTTCATTTTGAGAATCACTTTCTAGAACAGTAGTTTTCTAAAACTTTCAGATTTTCTTGCAGAGTTTGCCAAAACACAGAGAGAATTAGCCCGAAAATGTTGGATGGAACTGGTCTGGGTTGAGAGTCATAAATCTGCAGTTTGTAACAAGTTCCTAGCTTGAGTGGTCTGGATACCCTCTCTTGTCTACACCTGACCCACTGGGCTTCAGACTTTATTTTGTATAGATTAATGTAGAGGTTAAAATTGATTGCTATGCCCTGTCTTCTAGAGATTCTGGTGTGAGAATTTGCATTTTAATAAGTTCATTGTTAGTGATTTCTGAGAAGCACTAACCTAGGTCATTCTAGGATGAGATGGTACGTTTGAGAGCTACCTGAAGTACTCACCTCTACAACTACATCATCCCACTGGCTTTCCCTGTAATTCTGTTTGGACTTGGAAAAGAATCATGGCTTTGATGACTGTTATGGATGAGTGTCCATGTCGTCATTTCATAAATAGAATATGGAAGCTTGGAATGGGCATTAACTATTCATAACTGCACTTGTTTGAAAAAAGGACATGTGGTTGGTGGCTGTCATACTGCTTACTTCATAGCAAGAACTTTAATAGGAGTCCCAGGAACAGAGAGAATGGGAAGTAACTACAAAACTAATTTAACTACTTTTTTCGTCTGTCTACAACATGCTCTGACTTTATCATCTACAGTTAGATGCAGACAAATAGCTTTCCAAAGTTACAAGAAAATGATACTTCCATAAGACTAGAGAAGATTCTAAAGAATAATGACATATGTGTTCCTAGATTTTCAAAACAGAGGTAGGATGCTATCTGTGGTGCATAGTTTTACTTCAATCCTGCCAAAGATTAGAAGATAGAAGTCAACCTTATGGTTTTTCCATTTAAAAATTTTATTTTCTTGGTCTTTCTGTATTTTTACATGCAAATTTGAGTGTCAGTATTTAATTTGAGATAATGGATCACATCAAAGTAAATAATCTACTCTACTACCAGTGATTGGAACACGGGATCTATCAGTGCTCTACAGCAGACAGTATTGTAATAAACTGCTTTCACATGTACAGACAAAGCTCCTAAAATCCCTGAATTTACTAAGGAAAGAAGGATGAGTCAGTTCACAGAGACCACTATTCATTTGCACTGTTTTACTTCTTGTCCTACCAAATTCAACTGTTTATAAGGCAGAGTAAGTTAAGCTCACACATCTCCTGCCCTTTCTCTCTATGTATAAATAATATCAGAAGATTTGACTACAGTGTTCCAGCCAGAACTTATGTGCAGTCATCCCATGAAAAGCATGTCAGTTTAGCATCCAAGTTTCCTAACTGATTGAACTGCCTTAAAAAAAAATGATGGTGACTCATTGTAACTGTCATCCTTACAGCACAGATGGGGGAGCTTTTTTTTTAATATTAGGCTGAATAGTGGCATATTTCAGCTTACTAAATTGCATATAAAGATCTCCAAGACAATTATTCTAATTCACTCTACCAGGCATCTATTCCTCTTCTACCAGTCACTTACCAAGAGCCTCTCATTGGCTCTGAAGCATCCACAGTTGACTGAGCAGATTTTAATTCACAATGAAGTGAATGTGCATGCATGTTCTAACAACCAGGCAATCTGTATGCTTCATAAAGCATATTTGGTTTTGACTTATTGGGGTTTATGCCAAGAATTTGGGAAGTTGAACTGTTGACACATAGCACCATGTTGGCAGCCTTAAAGTTGATACAGAGATTTGAGTCTAGCATTTGCTGCCCCTGTTGAACTACTTCTAACACACCACCCTGTCATGCATCTATAATACATATTCCAAAGGCTTGGTGAAAAAACAGCAAGATCATATGGCAGAGTCATCATATTAAGTATATTTTCAGACAGCCATCCCTCAATAAAATAAGAGATATACTCAAATAGAGTAAGTAGAGTTGCCTAATAATATTTTATTCAAATGTATTAGGGCAACCATTGGATTTTAACCAATGTCTTTGATAAATAATCTAAATATTTTAATAACATCTAGCCTCTCTTTATTAAGGGAAGTGTTTCAATAAAAGGAGATACTTTTAATATGGCAAGATGTTGGCATTCAGTGACAAGCAATGGTCAAACTGTGCTACTAGGGAACAAAAAATAATAGAATTCGGAATGCTCAGGCCTAGAGGGTACCACACACCCTTCTCCAAAGGCTTGGATATCACTGCAGAAGAGGGGTTGGAGAGAGCATAAGAGCCAGAAGCAGCAGATAAAAATGGAAACCGTGTCTTCTGGACACAGCAGGGTAGCTGCCCAAAGAACTCACAGTGGTTGCGACAGCATGCACAAGACCTGTGCAAGTCCGTGTCAGACAAAACTACCAGCCTGTAGATGAGATCTTCACATTATTGTATCTTCATATATTTGTGTTAGTTTACCAGTTTACCCCTTAACCCGGTTATCAAATAAATAATCGAGTCTCTATTATATTATTTGTTAAACAGGCTTCACTACATAAAAACTGAGCAGTTATTATTCTATTCTTAACCCACTAGGCTAATGTGGCTACCCCACAGCGAATATCCCAGAGATACTTGCACTTTGTGGCTTTCCTGTGTAGGCTGAATCTTTCCTTTGCTCAATCCCCCTACCCCCTCTCTTTTTTGCCTTCTTTCTCCTTGGAGGGCCGGAAGTCCAGCCCTATTCTCTCCCCTGCTCATTGATTGGCTGTAAGCTGTTTTATTGGCATATCAGGGGACAACTGGGGATCACTATTTACACAACATTCATACCAGAGATTCTAAATACAATGATTACAACCAGATTTGAAGGGTACAGAGATCAGCCTTTGATTTACACAACAACCATATACCTACAAGAATTGGCCACCCAAACCTACTTCAAGACCTTGAGTCAGCTACTAGCAACTGTCACAAGCTTGGAGAGGGAGAGACTGTTTTCTCTAAAAATGTAGGCACTGGGAAGCTAGCCATGCTCCAGTGGAAGACTGTATATCTCAGGATATGTGGACAGCACAAATTTGTCCTTATTGGTTTAAAAACAACTCAGCAAAATAACACAAAGTTGGGTGGGTAAGGAAAGGGATTTATTGAGAAGAGTTAAAATAAATATGTTGTACAATTCTTAAAAAAAAAAAAAAAACCTAATAAAAGAAAGTAAAAACAAACCTGACCAAGGATCCTGCTAATCTGCCTTCACCCCTCAGAAGAGAAAAGTCAGGCAGAATTAGAATTCCTTATCCTTGCTGAGCTCTCAATTTTCTATTAAAACCCCTCACCTCCAATCAAAGCACTTTTTTGGATGTGTTCAACTTTATGTTTTCATCGGAGAATCAGAGCCTGAAATTGGGGAAATTAGATTTAGATCTCTTTTTTTTTTTCTGTTTGATAGTATGCCTGATGGCTTGTCTTAAAAATAAACATTCTGATTTTTGGAGATAATAATGAAGAAATATTTCAAGGTCCTTCTAATTTCCCCTTAAATGCATGTTAAGAAAAAAAAATCAATCCCTGGGAAAGAAGTCAAGAGGTTAAAAATTGACTGTGCATTTTATAAACTATTGTATCACCTCAAGAAACACACATTCTTATCTTCAAACTTCTGTTCCCCCATCTCCCAAATGGAAATATTAATTTATGATATCCATTTGAGAAACAAATGGCAACATATGTGTAACACAGAAGACTTTGAAAACATATGATACTATACACAAACTAATTCACAAACATGTTACAGTAAGTTCTACTTTTACACTGACTGAATCAGAGCATGATGTGAGACTTAGAGGTAAGGAGAGAAACATTCCCCAACAGAGTAAGACAGGCAACAGCGTTGACTGTTTACTTCATATGAGATACTGAACTTTGCTAAAGATATATTGAATACAGCCTGGGGACTTCTGGCCTCACTGAGACAGAAAAGAGGGGACAGAGGAAATAACTAATACTGTTATGTGCCGTAACAAATAAATGGTCATTACATAAAGACACTGGGCAGTTGACGTGAATGACGATTTTGTTTTATTCTTTTCCCATCACACTGAGACACTGGTTTCCTTGAAGCCTCTACCTTCCTCAAAGGTATGAGCAGGAACTAATGCCACCTTGGTTTCTGTAGGACACTCAATAATGAAAGGCTAGAACCACTCTGCTTATTAGCAAAAGGAAATTATTTCAGTGTGACATCTCATCCACACTAAAATAATCAAGCCAAACTTATTTCTTCTATAACTCTTAATGGGAAAAAAAACGACTGCAACTAAATCAGAAAGTCCATGGGTAGGGTGGTTTAATTTATGACCATGGAACAGCTCCACAGGAGTTCCGGACTGTCACAGATGTCTCCTTTACTCACCCTGCTGTGTTCCCCTGAGGATTGGCAGAGGCTGCATGGAAAGGCACTGGCTGTCTCTCAGCAGGTGGAGCTTGGAAATAGATCCACCTACCTCCAAAGGACCTGCAATCACTACTTCACTATGGAGAAACTGGCCAACTATAAACAAATGTGTGGAGTTGAAGTTCACTGAGGAGTCAATAACTTGAAGATCTGGCATAAGAACTCCGCAAATGTCAGGGTCTCCAGCTAAAGTCATATTGGTCTCCGTCTTCCTGTGCTGCCAGGTGGGAAGGACAGAAACTCAGAGAGGGAAATATTCTATACCCAAATCCTACTTATGTCATGTAACAGTGCTATGTATGGGGTGGGGCATGCTATAATATCTCAGTCTCTTTATCTAAAACTGTTCTAATCAGACCCATATTAGATTGGAAGAAACTTATGAGAAATGTTAGCACAGAGTTCAGCACTTAACAATTTCTCAGTATGATATCTTTGCCTGTATCTACCGAATCCATCAGAAATAATCAATTAGATAGCAATAGACAACAGACTTTGATGATGGAGCTCTAGGTTTCTGTGAAATAGATCAAATGGATTGAGGCAACAAGTAAATAAACAAATTTTCCAAGATTAAATGGTCTCACAATAAATAATGTTAATTATTTAGGTTTGGCTAAGTTAATCTGTTGTCCAATGGCATATTAAATTCTACCACAGAAATATTTTCTTTTGCAAATGATAATTTTTTTGAAGTGCACATTTCTATGTATATTAAATGTTATCAGATAAGCATTATAATCATTCAGGACTTCTTGTACCATAAACATGCATAGCTGGTGTGTCTTCATTGTAATGTCCCAAAATTTCTAACTTCCATTCCCATAATAGTCATTCATCTTTTGCCCTAATATTTATGATGTCATAGTTCTTTTTGCATACCATCAAAAAGTCCTAATGAAGAGTGTCCCTGGAGGGCAGGGTTTGTCTGTTGTTAACACAAAACTAGTGCTGAGTACATTAGAGAAAGAACAAAGATAACCAATGATCATGTATTTAAGAAAGTTTCTCCTACTTGCTATGTTCTGTTACCAATGAAATGCAGCAGCATATACCTCACCATAATCATTTCACTTACTGCTTTATTCTGTTTATGAAAATGGAGTTCATTAATGAGTTTTAATTAACTGCAATTTATGTCATAGGAAAAAAAATTGTTGCACCCAAAATGGTGTCTGGAACAACTACTAGACATGAAATTTACTTTCAGTAAGGATGTTGAGCACTAGTGAAAAGTGGCTTTAACTTATGGCCCATACTGTATAATATGCATGAACTTTGTGTACATATGTAAAATTGCACATTGGAAAAAAAAAAGGCAAGGTTCTGAGAATTTAATTCCTCATAATCTCCTCCCCTTATTTTCTAAAACCAAGACTTTATTCTCTCAGTAAGGATGGTTTAGTTGCCTTTTCCTTGGACCAATCATCTCAAACAAGATTTCCCAATATGTATTTTCAGAAATAATATATACACCCTGGGGTTTGAAACTCACAGCTCTTCAAGTTAATTAGCTTGGTTAATTAATATATCACTCCATTTCTTTCAAACCTCATTATGTTCACAAAAACCGATTGGACCAACAGAAAAATAGTGAAAATAAATGACAAGGGAGCTATCATGCTGGAAAAAAAAAAACCATCATTTACTGATTGAAAAACTAATGTGAAAATTATCAAAAATCCCCAGTGACTCTCCAACATAAATTTAAAATCATTCTGAAAACAAACTGAAAGTGATATCTCTATTACTATCTTAGAACTAAAATGCAACGCAAGTCTTGAGTCACTGTTGACTAGCTAGATAACCTATGGAGTGTGAGTTTGTCTGCAATACAGGTTCAGCCAGTCTTGGGTTTGTATGTAAAACCTACTTTAGCTCACACAGACTTATTTTTCTTATTTGTGAAATGGCAAAATGATATTAAATTTCCTCATGTTGAGTTTACTGATTGTCAGGCACCTAAGCAATAACCTAAAAATGTGTGGTAAGGATCAAATAATAAATTAAATTCATACAGGTCTAAAGTTGTAGCTCAGTGGTAGAGGCCTTGTAGGTATGAGACCAGCTCCCAGTACAAAGAAAAATGGGTAAGAGAGGGGAGGAAGTGGGGGAAGTGGAGGGCAACACAAGGAGGGGTAGAATGGAACTGTGTATGCATGTGGGTGTATATGCACGCCATTAGCATAATCACTGGCAATGTGCATGAAAGAAATGTCCTTATAAAATAATAACATAGATTTTTCAATATTAGCATGAATAGAATATTTGAGGATGATTTTCAAGTAAACTAAACACTACTGAACACTATCTAAGTATATAAGCACTCATTATGGATGACTTGGAAGGAAAAGAAAGTATCAATTTCAGTGGGGAGTTATGTTAGACTTTAGACTCAACTATTTGAGTTTCAGGAATTTGCATCTCTAAAAATCTTACCTGT
Organism: Lophiomys imhausi; assembly: GCA_907164525.1. NCBI lineage: Eukaryota > Metazoa > Chordata > Mammalia > Rodentia > Muridae > Lophiomys > Lophiomys imhausi. The sequence goes on along the minus strand of CAJQZJ010033828.1, from coordinate 1,646,765 downwards.
TACTACTTCTAATATAAAAGTCTTATCTACAATCACACATTGTCTGGATATGTTTAAACCATGGCTCTGATCCTGCAAGGGGATCTTCTTCTGAGGCTCTACATGAACTCACTGTTCCAAGAGTTTGTCATTTCAAATGAAGACTTGAGGCTAAATCATACAACACATCCACTCTCTGGAGACAAGAAAATAGAGCACACAGCCAAGTACATTCTCCATTGGCCTCTGAATTTACTTCTTCGGGGGAAATTTAAGCAATGGTTCTGAATCATTTACATTAAATTTCCCTTCACTCTCTACATCATTTATCATCCCAGGAAAACCTCACATTTAAGAATTCTGAGTCTCTGTTTTGTGTTTCATTGCTATGTGGAAAGCTGTTCTGCAAACTGTTTGAAAATTATTTAATTAAATTGGTTTTCAGTGACAGTGTAAACACTGGTATATGTCTCTCATTAATCCCACTGTTCACCTATATTCAGAGGAAAGAAAGTGAATGCTTTTCCTAGTGGAAGGTGAAAGGTCTTAATCAAAATGAATGCAATAGAAAAATGCTCTAATCAACACAAACTGTCAAAATAGTAGTTTGTTCTGTTTTAGGATTGCCTTTGAATTTTGCCTAGTCATTTCTCCAACAAAAGAGTTTATTTCTGAAATAATTCCATAAAGGGGGGCGCAGACAGAAACTGGGGTTCACTGAAACTGACCTTTACAGTATTATAGCATTTCTCGAGGAATTACTTCTGCTCCATCCGTTGTCTTCCATACCACAAACCCTGCTCCCATGACATCAAAAGGACCCTGTCAACCTTTCTTTCTGACCTCCATTTCTTTTCATCTTGTGTCATTTTAAGTACCCGGAAAGAGCATTCAGAGTTCTTCTCACAGTCCTTCTCATGATGGTCTCCATGGGATTGCAGTGGGACATGGGACTATGCCATCACATTTGATGTCCAATCACCACCCAGTGTGCTTTAAGGAGTTCCCGTAGATTTTACTTATCACTGGGGTAAAGAAAAAGATGACTCACGCAAAAAGCTTCTCCTAAGAGCACAGAGGTTTCTGATGACCACTGATCCGGAGACATCAGTTGCTCAGACCAGCTCTGCACATCCTGTGTTCTCCATAAGCACATTATAGAGATGCCAGGTAGGAGTTTAACAAAGAAACTTCACTTCAATTGGTGAGAAAGGTGTATCTTATTAGAAAAACAATCTAAATAGTTTAAGAGATTTAAAAATGTTGATTAAAATAACAGTCTAAACAAATAGTTAAGTAGACAAAGATGTGACTGTGAATGGAGAAAATGTAAGGGCTCAGAAAAGTAAGTCTTGTAGTAAGAGGTAAGCAACAGATAGGATTTATCTACATGCACATGGTGAGAAGTGAATTGATTATATCCCCATGAGAAAAACCAAGAAACAGACTCCTGGGAAGAAAGCACCTGTGGGGACATGTTCAAGAGCCAAGAGAATGATTGCAGGGCAGTGGGGCAGAGGTCAGGAAGATTAGATTATCCAGTTTGCTATGCTGCTAAATATCAACTACAATTGCTTTAAAAATTGAATATCAAATTTTTAAAATTTGAAGAGGCAAACACAAATTCATAATAGCCTATGAAACACAGACAAAATGGGAAAAGGAACCATCTGAATTAATGATATTTTAATCATAAAATGAATAAAGCCAATCATAAGAATATAGATTTTGTTTCATAGAAATTTAAAACTCAAAAAATTCATAAGTAAAAATTTAAAAATCTAATTTAATCAAAGAAATATAAGACCTACCTGATATTAATATGACAAGATAATCCCTAGCATACAGTCCCAGTACATAAACATAAAAGAAATATAAGATGGAACAAGTATAAAAAAAAATCAATGAAAGATAAGATTCAGATCAAAGATTTGTAATGTATATAATAGACAATTCATAGAAATTCCATCATGTGAGAAGTAAGAAAAATATAATTAATACCAAAATTATCCTTTTAATATTTAAAAAATATGCTATGTAAAATATGCTAACATCTTCACCATGGAGTTGCACATAATGCATGCAAATGGATGGGATTTAATGAAATGGGAAATGCCATACATTTAGTAAGTACATTGTATATTTGTACAATATTTCTGCTGTACAATTCACTGTTAAACTTCTAGCTGTCTATTGCGAGGTGGTAATATTTCTGCTCTTTTCACTCAAGAAAATGTGATGATATTGTTAAGACTCATTCCTAGAGAATGAAATGGGTGTATACAAGAAGACTGTTCTGTTGAACATTTGTGTTCAACACAGCAGCCTGTGACAGAAAAGACCTTAGAATCAGTGTGTAAATCTAGGGGAATTATTATATAAGTTATAATATGTAATGTGACAGACTACCATGGAGCAATTTAAATTTTATTTGTGGAGATTTAATAGGTGCAGTTTAAGTAAACAAAATAATGAGTTTCATTGTGACAGTTTGATACAAGTGCATAATACATTTCGCTCACAACCAATTCCCCATCCACCACTCTGTTTCCTCAAACTGTTATCCCCACTTCCCTGATACTCCTGCTTTTAGTGGTTCCTTACATTTTCATGGTTTAAAATTTTTATTTCACATTTATAATCTTTAAAACATGGAAATTCTAGCTTGATAAAAGAACAAATTTCTAACATTATAAGAATAAAGATTTAGGAGTCAATGTGCCTGATTTTCTTTCCAGATCTGCCTCCCACACAGGTGTATAAAAACTGAATGTTATATAAAACTCAAATCTACTATGCTTCCCACTCAGTTTTATCTGTCTGTCTCTTCTATTAAAGTCACCATCAATCTATCCACAGGCCCAGGGCAGGACCCTGCAAGTCATCCTCAATTTCTAAAATTCCTATCACCTCTAAGGATAAACTGGTCATTGTTGACTGCCTCCAAAATATCTCTGCAGCTTTTTACCATTGCCATCCCAACACCTGAATATTGGATCCCTTCCAAAAAATTAGAAATAGTCTTTAAATCACTCTCCCTGACCTCCTTCATCTCAATAGAATCCATCATATACATTTTACATTATGTTCTTGACAAATTAAAAACTGATTATTTTTCACTTTACTGCTTAAGATATTTTTAGGCACACCTGAGTAAGACAAAATTCAGAATGTGTACTTTAGATATATTTGGGTATCACTCTCATCTGTTTAGAACCAACATTCTTTTGACAGTGTTCTACTATGCAAATGAATACTTGCATCATTAGATCTATTTCTTAGAAGGAAAAAGGAAATTGACTTATTTTATTGAGCTTCTCCTCTTTCCTTCCCAATAAGAGTTCAAAAATACATCTTCCTTTGTTCCTAGGTCATTCCAACTTGTACATTATCCACTGGGAGGTCATTGAATCAGTATAAATAGTTCATGGCACCTGTGTTCAAACTTAAAAATATGTCTGTGCAAGATACCAGTCAGTGAAGGTAGTAAAAGTAGAGTAAATACTGTTTTATGAAACTGTTTCAATTCTATATGGGTCATAGTCAAAGGAAGTTTGAAAGTCACTGCTCTATTTTTGAATCCATATCATTTTATTAATAATTGCACTACAGCACATGAACCCTTGCTTCTATCCATTTGTCTCCTTCATGTGCTAACTGTGTAGAACAAGGGAACAAGAAATGTCTGTTCATTTTAAAATTCTAAATGCAAATACATCAGAAAGTGCACAGCAGGGTAGCAGTCATGATGGTCAATGGAAGTATGAATTCCATTATAGACTATAGTTTTGCTGGTTAGCCCATCAAGGACTTTAACTTAGCTCCTCATGTAAATTCATATGCCTCCTGAAAAGATGAATGACAATTTTGTGTTCTTCCCAAAGTTGATCCAAGTTTATCCTAATGGGTTGGTGAGACAGTTTATCAATTTTAACCAAATAACTTATACTTAATTTTCCAAGATATACTTCTGGCAAGTTTTAATATTTTATTTGGAAATGTCCTAGGAAAACCTTCTGCTATAAACAAACCCAATACTACTAACAAAAAGTAGATTTAGTGCATGGTCTGGTCATCAAGAAAGACAGAAACAAAAACATTTTACCTGGTAAATATAGACCTTGCAGTCATTAGAAGAGAGTACAAAATCTTCAACTACAATCCCAACAGTAGTTTGAAGCCACTTGGCCAGTGGTAACTTATACAGGATCTGAAGCTGCCTCATTGATTACACAGCGAGCAAAGCACATCAGTAGGACTGTAGGTCCATTCTAGTGAACACATACAGTTCGTGAACAAGGCACAGGTCCGTCAAGTCATGTTCTCCCTTGTTCTTCATGCCCACTCTCCAACCTGAATTACTTTAATTTTAGATTTTTCACTTTCTGCCCAGGGAGTTACATAGAAGCCTATTCATCAAAGTATTAATTCTTGGAAACATTGCACTACTTAATAAGGTTATCTTTCACCAAAATAAAATTCTACCTTTAGATCTAAGGAAAAAAAAATCCTTTCCTCTCTCGATACTCCATCATCACCTACGCCTTCAGTAAATTCAAATGTCTAGAACAGAAAATTCTTTTTTGTTCCAGAATCCTAGTTCTAGAACTGCCTAACTTCAAAAGGCAGTTCACAGTTTCACAGTGGTAGGACACCACAGTCCAAACATGATTTGATTATTTTCTTAATGAGGCCCTTTAACTCATATATTCAGCAACACTAATTGTTTTACTTAAGAAATAATTAGTGCCCCCCTTCTTCTTAATCTAATTAATAACTTGTATTCAAGCTGCTAGGAAAGGTTATATGGTCGAACTGTTCTCGGTGATTTCTGTTGTGTTTTGTTTTTAAATTTGATCTGATCGTGTACCCTATTGGCAGATCTGTAGCTTTAGAATAGCTCTTCAAATATCTGGTGAGTGTTTCAATTGTTTTCTTCAACTGAGAGAAGCTCAAACACATCTTCCTTTCATGCTGAGCAGTAACCACAAGACATTGGCCAAACCATGGCATTGGTTGAGCAGCAAATGACTCAAACATTTCATACTTTAGGCACAAGAAGACATAGCCATCATAGACTTACAGTTTTATATTTCAATGGATCTGTTAGCTTGTTTCTAAACCACAGAAGCTCATTTTATAGGAGAGGAATCTAAGACCCAAAGAAAGTCCCAAACTCTCTAAATTCACTTAATATAGTCAAGGGAAGGGATGTCAAATCCATGTTCGTATCCTAAAATACAGATATTTCCATTGAATAAACATAACCATATGGAAAAATTAATAATGAGTAAAATAATATTATATAGGATTAGAGTAACTTTCCTTTCCTAAAACCATTTTGGCCAGGGATCCAGTACATGGAGGAAATGTAAGATGAAGTACAGGACTCAAAGTTGCTTCAAACTTCTAGGTTTTTGTCATTACTGTTCTTCAAGGCCAATCTGGATATAAAAAGAGACTATGAGAATCAGAAAGACATACTTCAAACAATGTTTACAATTGTGGCTTCATTACTCTTGTCCATTCTAGCTTCAATTTATTTATTTATTTATTCTTGGAATGGAAGCATTAAGAGCCTGACTTTAAAAAATAACTGGAACTTGCTGAAGATTATGTAAATAATATGTCATGGATTAACAAATATAATATCCCAATGTAGAAGGCAGATGTTGTTGTAATTTTCATTTCATATAAAGGAAAAATAAACCTCAGGTAGTCCAGGGCACTGTTTTCCTAATGTTTTCATATGTATGTCTGATTTCTCTCCTCACATCTTGCTCCTCAGTGAGTCAGCACCTGCCTCCATATTTTCAGCAGCACCTATCTACCCTCCCTTTCCCACATATACACACTGCTTCTAGGCACAGTTGATACCACTGTTGAAGGAAATTCCAAAATCTATCACTGAAGGCCAAACTATCACTACGCTTAACACCGCTATTTTATATTTAAATAAATTGGCCACAAAAGAGGCAAATACCTGTCTCCAATATTCTAGTACCTAGTAACTCTGATGGAGTGGAAATGAACTCTCAATATTTGCATAACGCTAATTTCAGATAGAAAAAGATTTAGGGAAAAAACTATATGCATACAGACACACACACACTCACACACTCACACAGACACACACACACACACACACACACACACACACACACACACACCCCTCAATCTGAGGATCACACAGTACACATAAAGGCACAATCATGGAAATTTGCTGCCTTAAAAATGCATAACTGTTTAATTTCTTGAGTTCTTTATAAATTTTGGATATCAGCCCTCTGTCAGATATGGGGTTGTTACATAAATTTTCCCAATCTATAGGTTGTTGTTTTGTTCTAATGGTAGTAACCTTTGCTTTATAGAAGCTTTTCAGCTTCATAAGGTCCTATTTATTGATTGTTGTTCTTAGAGCCTGAGCTATTGATGCTCTGTCAGAAAGTTGCCACCTGTGCCAATGAGTTTGAGGATTTTCCCCAATTTCTCTTCTATTAGACTTAGTGTGTCTGGATTTATGTTAAGGTCTTTGATCTACTTGGACTTAAGTTTTGTGCAACGTGATAAATATGGGTCAATTTGCATTCTTTTGCAATCCAGTTAGACCAGTACCATTTGTTGAAGTACTTTCCTTTTTCCATTGTACAGTCAAGAAATCCAACACCAAGAAACCAAATAATCTTGTATCCAGCTCAGCTGTAAGAGTTCTCTGATGGAATTATTGGGGTTGCTTATGTATACTATCATATCATCTGCAAATAGGGATAATTTGACTTCTTCATTTCCAATTTGTGTCCCCTCGATCTCCTTCAGCTGTCTTATTGTTCTAGCAAGAACTTTAAGTATTCTGTTGAAGAGAAACTGTGAAAGTGGACCTCCTTGTCTTGTCCCTAAGTTTAGAGGAAATGCTTCAAGTTTCTCTCCATTTAACTTGATGTTGGCTACTAGCTTGCTGTATATTGCCTTTATTATTTCTAGGTATGGTCCTTGTATGCCCATTCTCTCCAGGACTTTTAGTATAAAGGGGTGTTGGATTTTGTCAAATGCTTTTTCAGCATCTAGAGAGATTATCATGTGTTTTTTTTTCTTTCAGCTTGTGTTGAGGTAGTGTTAAACATTCTAAATGTTAATTAATTGGTCCTGTTTGCTGTCTGTTACTTACATTGACTCTGATTGGTTAAATAAAATGCTGAGGCCTGAGATTGGGCAAAGACAGAGAAAGGTGGGACTTCCTGACATTAGAGCAGGAAGCCTGTGCTTTAGACAGAGAATTAAAACATTCCAGCCAGGAGCAGCAGGAAGAAGAAACATTCCAGCCAGGAGCAGCAGGAAGGAGGATGCACACCATGGGTTAGAAAAAGGAACCTCACTCCACATGGCCAGGAACATCGGCTAGCAAGGACAATGGCAGTCCAAAGGGATGTATGTATATATGGGGTCATATTTGAATAATAGAATTAAGAGCTAGCTTAGATGGGCTAAGATTGCACAATTCAGGCCAAGGCTTGTTAGAAATCCACATGGTGTCTGTGTGCTCATTTATAATGGCTGGTTAAGAATTAAGAACCGCTGAACCAATTAACAATAATCTAAATACTGGTTAAATAGTTTAATTAGTCATATTTCTTTTCACAAGCTTGTTTATATGGTGAATTACTACATTGATGGATTTTCGTATGTTGAACCATCCCTGCATTCTTGGGATGAAGCCTACTTGATCATGGTGTATGATACTTTTGATGTGTTCTTGGATTCAGTTTGCCAGTATTTTATTAAGTATTTTTGCATCTATGTTCATGAGGGAGATTGGCCTGAAGTTCTCTTTCTTTGTTGGGTCTTTGTGTGGTTTAGGAATCAGTGTGACTGTGGCCTCATAGAATGAGTTTGGTAGTGTTCCTTCTGATTATATTTTGTGGAAGAGTTTGAAGAGTATTGGTATTTGTTCTTTTTTGAAGGTCTGGTAGAATTCTGTGCTGAAACCATCTGGCCCTGGGATTTTTTGGTTGGGAGATTTTTAATGACTGTTTCTATTTCCTTAGGAATTATAGGGATGTTTAATCTGTTAACCTGATCTTGATTTAACTTCAGAAGGTGGAATCTATCAAGAAAATTGTTCATTTCACATAGGTTTTCAAATTTGGTGGAGAATAGATTTTTAAAGTAGGACCTAAATATCCCTGGATTTCCTCAATTTCTGTTGCTTTTTCTCCCTTTTCATTTATGATTTTGTTGATTTGTGTTTTTTCCCTCTGACTTTTAGTTAATTTGGCTAAGGGTTTTTCTATTTTGAAACCAACTCTTGGTTTCATTGATTCTTTGTAAATCAGAAGCCCTTCTTTATATAACAAATAAATGGGCTGAGAAAGAAATTAGGGAAACAACACCCTTCACAATAGCCACAAACAATACAAAATACCTGGGGGTAACTCTAACCAAGCAAGTAAAAGACCTATAGGACATGAACTTCAAGTCCTTGAAGACAGAAATTGAAGAAGCCATCAGAAGATCTCCCATGCTCATGGATAGGTAGTATCAACGTAATAAAAATGGCCATCCTGCCAAAAGCATTATACAGATTCAATGCTATTCCTATCAAAACACTACCACAATTTTTACAGACGTGGAAAAAAAGCAATTCTCAACTTCATATGGAATAACAAAAAACCAAACCAAAACAAAACAAAACCCAGAATAGCTAAATCAATCCTGCACAATAAAAAAACATCTGGAGGTATCACCATTTCTGATTTCAGGCTGTACTACAGAGCAATAGTAATAAAAACAGCATGGTACTGGTATAGAAACACACCAGTGCATCAATGTAATAGAATTGAAAACCCAGAAATGAATTCACACATCTATGGTCTCTTATTTTTTGACAAAGAAGCCAAAAACATACAATGGCAAAAGGACAGCATCTTCAACAAATGGTGCTGGTCCAACTGGATGTCCACATGTCAAAGAATGAAATTAGACCCATACTTACCACCTTGTAGAAAACTTAAGTCCATGTGGACCAAAGACCTTAACATAAGGCTGGACACACTAAATCTATTAGAAAAGAAGTGGGAAAAACCCTCAAACTCATTGGCACAGGTGACAACTTCCTGAACAGAACACCAACAGCTCAGGACCTAAGACCAACAATCAATAAATGGGACCTCATGAAACTGAAAAGCTTGTGTAAGGCAAAAGACACTGTCATTCGAACAATATGGCAGCCTACAGATGGGGAAAAATCTTCACCAACTCCACATCTGACAGAGGGCTAATATCCAAAATTTTACAAAGAACTCAAGAAATTAAATGCCAAGAAACCAAATAGTCCAATCAAAAAAATGGGGAAAAGAGCTAAACAGAGAATTCACAAAGGAGGAATCCCTAATGGCTGAGAGACACTTGAAGAAATGCTCAGCATCCTTAATCATCAGACAAATGCAACTTAAGAGGACTCTGAGATTGCATCTCACACATGTCAGAATGGCTAAGATCAAAAGCTCAAATGACAGCACAGGCTGGCAAGGTTGTGGAGAAAGGGGAACATTCCTCCATTGCTGGTGGCAGTGTGAACTTGTACAACCACTATGGAAATCAGTCTGGAAATATCTTACAAAACCTGAAATAGCTCTACCTCAAGACCCAGTCATACTACTCCTGGGCATACATCCAAACCACCAGGACATCTCCTCCATTATGTTCATAGCAGCTTTATTTGTAATAGCTAGAAACTGGAAACAACCCAAATGTCCCTCAACCAACAAATGGATAAAAAAAAACTCTGTTACATTCACACAATGGAATACTACTCAGCTATCAGAAACAAGGAGATCATGTAATTTGCTGTATTTTTTTACTACACAGTGCAAGCCCTCAGAGACAGGTTAACCAATTCCTCTATCTTTCTCCAGCCCAGTTTTAAAGAATTCACCTATTTAAATGACCAATTCAACATTCTGAGAATGATGGTTTTGCTCACTCATATTTATCATGAAAGTGCTTTTTCTAAGCCTTTCTATCGAAGTGAGAAGATAAGATATTTCACAGTATGGTCCTGCAGTTTATAACATAAACATTTAAATAAAAGCAAATCTGATACAAGGCATTAAATTATGAATTACAATTTTTGAAATATTTTGTTAATAGTACTTGGTGACATTTAAAAGATTAATTCATGCCATTAACCTACAGATGGAGAAAAGTGAGCCCAAGAGGGAAAGACTTGTCCAAATCCATGACAAAAAGCTGTATATACCCAGGCTTCTGATTCTAGAGTATCTCTATTATGATATGGTGCTGAGTTAACCCTTTCAACTCCTGGGAGACTGGAAAGCCACGGCTTATCTAACATTCTGCAGAACTCACAGGCTTTACCACCTGTTGCCCTGACTTGGTGCCACAATGTTCTTCATGAATTCTTCTCCAGTTCGGGAGCAGGAGCAGACCTATATTCCCAGGAACATAAGATAACTCTCTTGATGTCTCTATAGTCTCAGAGGTAATGGACTTGGCTATTAGCCCTTCTGCACAACATATTTTTCCTGGGGAGACTGGATCTGTTTATTTCTGGCCATTATTATTCCAGTTAGAGTTGTAAATCAATACTTCCATATGCATACTTCTCAAAGTCATATTCTGAACAGAAAGAGAATGTCAAATGGAGTTCAGACTCCAATGGTTGGTCCACTGAGAAATAAGTTTGTGTTAAACACTAATCAGCTTGCCAAAATTTGTCCATACAATCTCATTTCTGAAGTTATTTGAAATTTCATAATGAATGATAAAGTTTAATTATCTGATATGATTAGCAAATGTCTCAAAAGAGCTAAGACAGGACTAGAATTTTATTATTTACTATATTATTAATAAAAAATTATATCATAGATTTAGTTTGCAAATACCTTTAACCTTAGACACATCTTTAATTTGCATATTGTAGTTTCATTTTTCTTAAGTTCTAAGTGCACTTATACTTTTGCTCTCTTCTGATTGTTTCATATCCTCTTATACAGAATGGATTAGAACACAGGATAAAGGTAAATATATAGATGCAGATACAGACACAGATACAGATATAGATATAGATATATGTATTTTAATCAAGATCCTAACAAATACTCAGGGAGCCATATACCACACACAGGATTAGAATCTGTGTTGGGAATATAGCTCAGTAGAATCACCACACATACACCTCCTGAGTACTGGAATTGTAATTGCCACCAAGCTCATCCTCAAAAGTTTTTAAAAGTTGTATTACTGTTTGAAGTCAGGAGACAACTCTTGGGAGTTGGTTCTCTCCCTTGACTGTGGGTCCTGAGTATAAAAACTCAGTCAGGCTTGCACATGTGAAAGGCCCTGAATTACTGCAAAACATTAAAATAGATAACTATTAAAATCCTCAAAGGTATTTCTTCAGCAGCTTTCAGCTTTGTATCAAACACTTTATTTCTGATGATCATGACATTTCACAATGTCAATGAACTGTTAAGATTATAAAGGAAGGAGGATGAGGAGGAAGAGCAATGAAAGGAGATAGAGGATAGGCTACTTCCCTTACCTTCTATTAAAAAGAAAAAAAGGAAGAAGCAGGAATTATGAAGGACTTGCCTACCCTGTCTTGGCAGAGCTAGGCTGTACACTTATCTGCTTCCAAGTTTTGTCCTGTTCGGACAGCATTGTGTCTACAGTTGAAGCAAGAGATTTTTCTTGCCAAGAGATAGGCTTGCCACTAATTCAATCATCTCCAATTGGAGATTCTTCGATGCTCTTCTTCTACTTGGAGTAGAATAGGGGGTGCTGTCAGGAACTGACAGGGTAGGCAAGTCCTTCATAATTCCTGCTTTACAATCAACGTCTGTCAGAGAAACGGGGCCAAACGGCTGAAGGTTGATGCTGTAGTGTGTGGAGAGAAATTGAGAACTGTCCAGGCAACCACTGGTATGTCATTTCTTAGTTTTGGAAGCTGTTGGCCCTGCACTTCCTGTATAGCCAGATATATTTATCCCTCTCAGGTCTCTGAGGTGGTTGAAGAATAGATAGCTAGAGTCTCATAGTTAAATTTTGAGTTGTTTAGGAATCAAGAGGGTGTTCTGGATCTAAGAAGATGTTTTTAAAATTGTGATGCAAGTTAGGATGAAAGCTGAGTTGGATATAGAACTTTAAACTCATGGAGATGGTTAGATAATAGAATGTTAAAGTCAGGTGCCAAATACGTATGGACTGGACATTGGGAATGTATGCTAAGCTATATAACTCTCATAATTGTGGCCTAATTATTTCTGTTGTTTTGTATTGTATTTATTGTTATAAGAGAAAGAACCATTTGTTGGACTGAAAGGGGGAGCTGTTGGGGGGAAAAGATATACCTTAAACTTAAAAAAAATAAAAGAAGGAAGAGGATGGGGGAATTGAGGGGGAAGAGGATGGGAGGGTGGGACTGGAGGGGAGTGTAGGGAGGGGATTGTGATTGAGATGTAACTTGAAGAAATAAAAAATAAATTAAAAAAAAAGAAAAAAGTTTTTAAAAATGGACGAAGAAGGAGGAGGGAGGAGGGGGGGAGTAGAATGCATTTATTTTTCTTTCAAACTTTCTCTACATACCACAACTTAGCATTGTTGGTTATATGTTATTCTTCATACTAATCTTTCTAGTCCACAAAAAAAGTGATGGATTTGGTTTAACAGTCTTAGATACTTAGTCTTAGCCTCCTTAATCAAGACATTTGTTAGACTATCAAAAACCTATGTGGTTTTCTTTTTCTTTTATTTGTTGATTATCTAAATTTAATTTTATTTGATTTAAAAGATTGGCTTTAACTATTTGGGTTTTTCACTTTATCTATACACATGTAAAATGAATGAATTCATGTGAACACATAATGTGTACCTAGTTGGCTTTTCAATGTTGCTAGACACTGAGGAGGGCAAAAAACTGGAAGTGATAGTTGTCCTTCTCAGCTTCTAGGTCTTAATCTAAAGCAAAGAATCAAATGCAAACTGCACAGTAAGTTTTGCTTTCAATATGAAGAATGAAGTGAATCCCAGTAAGCAAGTTCTTCTCTGGAAATCGAAAACCTGCCTGAGGAAGCGTAGCTTCATTTCCTCTGTAGCTTCATTTCCCTGGATAATACAAGTTTCAAAAAGTTATTCTGAAAATCTAGGATCTAAGGAAATGCTGTTGAACCAAGTGTGCCTTATTGATCCCAGATCCTTGGCTCCTTGTTGAAATGTCCTGTTGTCTACTTGGAGCAGTAACAAAGGTTCATGGAAAAGAGTGAGTCTGTGGCACCATCCCATATCTCCACAAGCCAAGAGGTAAGGGCAAAGTATTAATTGAGGCCATTTTTCAGAAGATAAAAATATAACTTGGTTTGTTCTCCCTAAAACATGCAAGGAAAAGGACATTGGAATAGGCATGAAGAGTCATGATTGAATTATTGGTGTACGTATCACATGAGATATAGACAACTCTAAAGATGCTCTAGTCTTCTACTGAAGAAGTCAACACGTGGTTGCACACAAGCATTCCAGTATTTCCAACAGTATCATTAGGAATACACAATGGAAAAAATAATGACTTGTGGGCATCATTTATTTATGAAAGTCCTGTGGAGACCTCCAGGTCTGCACTAATCCCATATTTCTTGTAGAACATCGTAAAATTATAAGATCCTTTTTGGCATTTGCTGTCTGATAATGGTAAAATTGGGAGGTAGGAAAACTAAAAAAAAAAAAAAAATCCTACATCTCTTGGTTACTAGGATGTCTTAATCTACCTCCTAGTTGTTGTCAATTTGTTATTAGTTATCTTTCAACACTATAATGAAGTAGCTGACTAGGGTCCCTTTAGTCTTTAGGAAGTTTAGTTTTCACCCACCTGGGAGGCTGATGCTTTACACAGGAGGATTCAATTCTGACGAGGTCCCCTTGGCTGCATGACATTGTGTGGGAGCTGTGTCTCTTGTAAGTGTGAATTCTCTCTCTAGAAGTCAGTCATGAGAGCCACACTAATGCCCTAATCTGTTAGCCACCAAGCCCCCCACATGTAAACATCACAGGTGGATTAATCCCCACTCTCTTAATGTTATCCATGTAAGACTTTTGGAAATAAACTCCTCTATGAATTTGGAAGAGCAAACCAGATCCAAACCAGGGCAATTCACAAATCTTTACCCATTAAGCTCTTCCTCTGGCTGGCCTTACATTTTTAAAATTCTCTCTCTGATGAGGGAATCACTACTGCTGGAGAACCCAGTCATTGATCATAAACAACACGTGTATTGTCAGCACAATCAAACCTGGTGTGGGGATGAAGATAATGGTGCTGCTAACTACAGGTTTTTAGCAAAACTCGCTGCATTTCCATACAAACAGCAAATTGTTTCAGATCACTGCTGCGTCCTTTATCACTTCAGCTTTTTGTCATCACATCCTCTAAGTGATCCCAAAGCTGCTCTGAGCTGCACAAATTAAATTCAGAACATGTGCAGCAAACACATTATTTCTTGGGGCTTATGCTCTCGAAACACAACCAGTGGGCCAGCGATGGAGTAAGTGAAGCGAGCACAGTCATACCTATATTTATATTTATTTATAACTAGATAACTCACTAACAAACACGTTTCAAGCTTATTTTTAATGTCAAAAGGGGTTGCTGCACACATACCTGTTTACCCATTAAAGCATATTCAAACTCCCCACATACATTAGAAAATGTATACAGTCATATAAAATACAGTCATAAATATCCCTAGTCTCCACTTGTAACAGCTTCTGTCAGTTTCAGAAATCATGAAGGAATCTCTATACACCTGTCTCCACTGTATAATGAGAACTTTGTAGACTAAGTTAGACTAGAGACCTGTCTTAGTCACCAGCCCATGAGCAAACACTCAAGTAGTACACTGCATTGTGAAGGAGGGATGGACCCCCCACCCCTAATTGGCACTACCCACCTGCACAACCAAGCCCTAAAGATGTCTTAAGCACTATGGCCAATGGTCTAGTGTCATTCAGAGGTTACTTTTCTGAGATAGAAAGGAAATTGCACTAAAGACTAGTCCTGCTGGATAAATTGGTTATGCTTCTCAGATAACAAGTCTCTTTTGGTAGTTGGATGCAAAAGAAAAGGCATAATGAACGTACTGCTTATCCAGTACCCACTAAATTACTGCTTACCTCGGTACTCATTAAAGTTCCAATTGCACCTATAGTCACTGCTTCACCGCCTGGACATGTAGGCAAGACATTTCTCAAGTATTACAGTTTTTATGAAGTAAAATATGTAAGAAAAATGCGGTAAAATGAGAACAAACTCACAAATTTCTCTCGGGAGAAATGTGATCAGAGAGGAAAGCAAAATGAACCACACCCTCTTTTGCAGCTAGTCACACCAAAGTGTGTATGAGAGATGTAGGGGACATGCAGCTGAGTCATGGAAGGCAAATCCATGGCTAGTACAATGCAGAATTTCAGAAGGAACACTTCTCTAAGTCCTGAAATTCCATCAGGTCCAGAATGGAACTCTGCCAGGAAACTAGTACAAAGCACAGAGAGACCTGTTGAGTTCATTCAAAGAATCCTTTCAGATCAATCCGACTTCCCCATGATTCCAAGATAAATGAGCGCAGTGCTCTGCTGTGCACACCCAGACAGCAAGAGGAGCAGGAGAGGAGGTGTTGTTAGGAATCACTGTTTCTGAGGCTGCTAAGCAACTTCCAGAATTTAAGAAGGTATAAAAGGGCAAAGAGAATAAAAATAGCAATTAAAGAGCACTTCTCTCCCTTGAAGCTCTTAGCAACCATTAACTAATTAAACTTCTCATTTTAAAAATTGTTAGTGTTATATTTTAGGCTATATCAAGGGCCTTTTCTCACTAAAATACATAAGATATAAATTATTCCTGAATATTTAATGAAAGATGCACAAATTCAGTAGCACTTTAATTGTTTTTTTTTAATCCACAAATAGAAACAACATTGTCCTTTTGTCATCATCTAGCTTCTACTAGTTCATTCATTCATATGCACAAACATACGGAAATTACTTGGCATGGACACATTGCTCTAGCTGCTGAGTCCATGAAAATAGAGAAGCTTAAATATTTGTCTCAATGGCTGAACTTCAAGGAAGATGAACAGTAAGTCATTATAGAGACGGCCTTTTCAACACTGAGAGCATTTTCTCTATTACCTTAGGAAAGTGGCAGCCACTGAGAAGGTGTTCTGTTCCCGGTCATTTTCCTTTGCAATAGAGTTCTTATTTGTGTTGGACTATTCTATTGACTTGTTGATTCTCATCACCTTCTGGACATGGGGATGTTCCTTGTATTTACCAACTCATGTCATTATGGTCTTCTGATATTAGATACTCCAAATAGTGTTTTGAATTTTTTTTAAACATCTCTGAAAATATAAGCAGTGTTTCTATGAAGTTTTATGTTATGAATCCTGTTCTTCCCATCAGAAAAATTTTCAACATAGGCAAGCAAACTCCCCTATCCTTCAAACTTCCTGCAAGTAATATTCTTCCTACTCTTTTCTGAGTTTAGCCATAGTTTTAATATTACCATTACATTTCGATTTTTTTATGTTTTGGAGTTATGTTATTTTTTCACAATTAGTTCAAATCTAGCTCAAATGAATGTATTTAAGTAAACCTGTGTTAACACCAAGAACCTATTTGTCTATGATTTCAACTCCAATCAGGTTGAGTCCAGTATAGCATACCTCCTGAATGTGTGTCACAGAAAATGTTTCTATATGTACTGGGGGTTGTAGTCAGAGATTACTGAGGTGTGTAACAATATGAGTATAATTCTCTGCATTCTCATGGGAATTTGAGCAAAACAGTTCACATTCAGTCTATAATTGCTATGCTGAGGCATTGAGACAGACACTTCCATCATACCATTTTTTAGCATTGGCATTTGAAGAAATCATAAAAGTGGTAAGACAAAGAAAAGTCTTTGCCCTAATGATTCCCTATATTTGAAAATCCTGTGAGGTCAGTGTGTGATCTCATGAATAATATGCGGGACTGTCTGCTATACTCATCCTCTCTTCTGTCTACCTCCCCACCCCCCCAATAGCCTAAACTATGAGAATGTCCCCTTCCTTCCCTTCATCCACCTACAAACTCCAGATGCAGGATTTCTGAGTAAGAACTAAGCGCTGAATAATACTTAGGAGGACCTAATCTGAGGATAATGGTGTCTGTTCCACAAACAAGGATGACAGGATAATTTCAGCAGAATTTGAAAGCACCTGACATGAATTCTTATTGTACTCTCACTTTTAAGTGTTTTTGCTTGCTTCTAATAGAGAAAAAGTCATGAATGTGCATGTCGTTCAACATGACAATTATTTTATTCATATAAGTTTTCTTCTTTGTTTATCTTACTTTGTTGTTTCTATAGACTTTAGTTGTTGCTTTACTTTCTAATGGAACTTTTAAAGTGACACGTAGAAATGTATGTATTTATGGAGTTTGGAGTGAACTTTAAATGGATGTAAAGAATGCATAATGATGAGACAAGGGTTATCGCCATCTTCCATCTCAGGTAATTTTTTTGTCCTTTTGACCAAGTATATTTAGTTGGCTATTGACAACCAAGACCAGAGCTTTTGTCTTTAAGTCTGTCTTCCAAAGAGTGAGAAGGCAGAAGTTTTCGAGAAAGAGCATTTTCATTAGCTCAGAGTTTCTATTGCTCTGATAAAACACGGTGACCAGATTGTGGAAGAATGTGTTCATTTCAGCTCACAACCCTCAGGGCACCCTCCATCACTGAGGGAAGTCAGGACAGAAACCTGGGATTAGGAACAGAGGCCATGTATGGACAAATGTTGCTTACTGGCTTACTTCTCACAGCTTTCTCAGCCTACTTTCTTATACAATGCAGGATCCATTTCACAGAGGTGGAACAACTCACAATTGGCTAGCCTTTCCTACATTTATCATTGATCAAGTAAATGTCTTACATGTTTGCCCACAAACCATTCTGGTAGAGATATTTTCTCATTCAAGTTTCAGTCTTCCAAATGACTCTAACTTGTATCAAATGACAATACTAGCCATTTATCAAATCAGCCATTTTCAACATCTCAGTCCCATAACCAAACATTGGGGGGGGGGATCACTCTTCTATGCTGGGCAGGCAATGATGTGTAAGTCTCAGCAACTTTTACTTGATAATACAGTGCTGTTTGTTCAATACACACTTGGTGGAGTATGTAAATGTGGCAGAACCATTGTCCTATGGTAAGACATGGGGGGGGGGCACCAAGGAGACAAACTCTCAGAAGAAGAAACTTATATTGAGATTAAAAATTAGTACGTGTCTTCATTTCCAATTTATATGACAAATGACAACCACCTGCCAAAACACTACTTTTCAATTCTAAATGAAAAAGAAAGAAATATAGACTCTGTGGTATTAAGGGCATGTGCACTAGGAAGAAAGCAATAGGGATAAATGGTTCAAGAGATTTTAAATGAAACATAAGTACTTATTCAATGCATTAGAGGTGTATGTGTGTGTGTCAGTGTGTGTAGCTGTGCATTTGTCTGTATGTATATGTCAGTATATGTGTGTGTATATCTATGTGTGTCTGTATGTAATCTCAGTGTTTGTGTGTTTTCCAGTGTGTGTGTGTGTATGTGTGTGTGTTTGTTTGTGTGTGTGAATATGCGCATGCACGAACACATGCATTACCTAGCTAGAGTGTGCATAGTTTTAAAGCAATATGAAATTACCATTCCACTGTCTCCAGTAAGGGTATATACTCTGCATGGAAAAGAGCTAAACCTTGCAAAGTTCAGATAATTGTTTGCTTATTAGTTCAAGTGCAGATGCTACTGTCTGGACTTGAATGATCCTTCCCAAAAAAGAGAGTCAGGAATAAAGCCCCTGCGATCCACACTTCTGTGGCTCTGAGCAGCATGGAAAGGCCTCTCCTGCCAGAGGAGGACCTGCAATTCACATAGCACACCATCATCCTCTCAGGCTTCTCTTTGTATAGCCAATCTCAACTCCTTCTCAGTGGGAGCATCCTGCTGGTTGGGATTCAAAGGACCTCTTCAGATAAGCTGCAGCAATCGATCCTCTTAGGGGTGGCATGTGTTAAATGGGAGAAAGAGTCATATTCTGGCACTGGGTTTGCTAAGTCAGCCTGAGACAGAACACAACTCCAATCATCAATACTGAGCCAAGAAATAAAGAAGATTAGTTCTCCTCAGAAAAGCCAATAACGAACAGCATGATGTGAGAACCAGGATATAGGAACTAGAGAAGATAAGCAATCTTCCACCAATCTTACAAAAGGGAGACACTGTAACAGGATAGCATTAATAGTTTATTTTAGACAACTTAATTTAAACACACTGAAGTCTTTTACTACAATTTCATGTACCTAAAAACAATAGACACTATCAAGGATGTAAAATACAGAAAATGTAAGATGTTAAGGATTGGAAGAAGCTGTATTCTGAGCAAAATGATTCAATGACGCCTTACAATCTAACCACAGTTTGAGACCCAGTGGTCAGAATCTAAACTAAAAGCTGGCAAATGCTGAACCACAACTATATTCTATTTTTCACAAATGAGGCTGAGTTAGAACAAAACCACATTCATTAATTTATAGATTGCATGTGGCTGTTTTGGCTACCATATCAAAATTAAATGCACTGACTATGTGTTTGTTCAAGATTAAAATATTAATGATCATGTCATGAATGATTTATGTCATGAAATTGCTGACTCCCGATAGACAACAGGTTGTCTAGTATTGGAAATTAGCCCTTTCTCACGGGGTGGTGTCTAGGTACAGCAGAGAAGCCACATTTTGTTGCAACCCAAGTGACTCACACTGCCACATTGCTCCACCGCATGTTTCGTGACCATGTTCTCCATTGCTATTTCTGGCCAGAAGTCTTCCCTCCACTGTCTTCACTAAGACTCTTCAAATAACCATCTCAGGGTGTTTTCAGAGAGAGGACCATATAATTTACTTTCCAAGATATCAGTGCTGATTTATTAAATCTTTCTTTATTTAATAAGCAGTCTTGTGCTGCCTCTTCATCTTTTTCACTAAACCTTGATCAGGAAATACATCTGTTACCTGTTGCTATGATCTCCTTGTCTCTGCCCCTAATGAGCTAGGGATGCAGTTAATAGAAAACAACAGCGGGTACCAGCTTGCAGCAAACTGCTACAGTAAAGGGGAGCGCCAGATCAGGGTACTGCACAGCACTCCTCTTCCAGGTATCCAAGCACGGAGCACCACCATCTCATCAGTCTCCTTAAGCCTAGAAAGCAAGACAAGCGACGAGGACACAACTTCAAACATTTCACCCAGTAGTAAATTAACCTCTAGATAATTTCCTACTCAATCTGTTTGCAAACACAACCGCCTTTACAGAATTTACTGTGCTCAGCATAAAAGCATAAGATTAGTAAGCATGATTTATTGCTTTCTCAAGTGTCTACATCTCTGTTATTTTCAGTTTCAGTGGCTACATATGATAACCCAACCTAAGTCTCTGAATCTCTGAAAAAAACCATGCTGAGATATAAGTTCTAAGAATCTTCCAAGACATTCATTGAAGCTCACAACCTGGTATTTCTGCTCATCATAGAGAATGGCCACTGCCTTAGCTCAGCCAGCTCCTCACAGTTATCCCACCAACATTTTCTGTCTCACTTCTAATTTTTATACAAGCTAAAGAGTATATGACAGGGGTCATATACTTAAATGATGGAAGAGGGAGACAGAAACACCCAGGACAAATAATAACTCTCAAGTAACTGGAGGATCACAATAAGGCCATGGGATCCTCTCCTTGGTGGGGTCAAGGATGATGTTTCAGGACCATGAGGAGAACTATTATAAAAGACATTTTTCTCAATATTTACACATTGAAACTATGTTCACAATAGCCTGCTAAATGTTTAGTTATACAAGTATGCATAATTATTTGTTATTAAGCATCAAGATATATCATAAAGTAGTGATGCAGTATTTCACCCTAGGTCATGTAATACTGGGGTGTGTGTGTGTGTGTGTGTGTGTGTGTGTGTGTGTGTGTGTGTAATGTAGTGTGTGTATATATAAATACATATTTATGTACATATATACACATATATGTTTGTGATAAATATATAATTGTGACATATATATATACATATATGTAAAAGCAGCATTTTTGCTTTGATGCTGACTGTCCCAGGTACTCTTCAACTAGAAGAGACGTAGTAGAGTACAATGGAAAGACCCCAGAGAGTAAACCAACAATATGTACCAACCAATGAGCACATATTTTGATAATTTAGCAGTGACTATTCATCATGCTACTTACTGCTTGACTAAAACCAGGTTTAAATGATTTGTCTAGTCTACCACTTGACCTAGTTCTCTTGCTTCTGGCCTGCTGTCCTTCACACATGTCCTGCCTCCTGACTGCAGAACTTCTTAGGTGCTGTAGCTTTGCCTGACAAGGACCCCAAGTGACAGAGTCTGCTCATCAGTAAATACATGTGTAAAATCAGTGAGTAGGAAAGCATGCATCCATGTTCTAGCTGAAGTTTGTCTTTCAAGGAGGGAAATTGAACTCTGTTCTTTATGGCTTGGTAAAATGAGAAAATAAAGAAATAAGGGATTTTGAGGGGTAACTTCATTGACTTTATTGCTACCTCCAGACTCTTATTTCCTAGACATAGGAAGAGAACCTATCAATGATCTACTGTTATTGATTAGCATGAGCTGAACTTGTTCTGAATACAGACTCTGTGATGAGACCTTTATCTCCTACTGGATTGCCAGCACCACAACCCAGCCCTAGAAAGAGATATACCTCAAAGACCATAATAATGATTGTGTTCTTGGCTCATGATTCTGGGATAAAAGAACAAAAAGACATTTTGTTTAAATCTACTCCAGGTCTCCACTAGCCATAAAAAGGTTTAAAAGACAGATCCAACTTTCTCTTTTAACTTTTGAAGGTATTACTAAGTACAATTTTTTTTGCTTTAAGGTCTCTCTAAAATGCTTCTATGAGGAGTTAACACACAAGCCAAATCAGTAGCACAAGCATAGGTTTTTAAAGATGGAATGCATTGCAGGATTCAAACACCTTTTACAATCCTCCATAACCTCTACTTGGGATCTCATGAAAGTTTACTTGATTGAACTTGAAAGTTTTAAAATCACCCTTGATCTTGTTTCCAACTTAAAACAAACAACAACAAAACCAAATTCTTAGAATCAGAGCAGGGAGAGATGAGGAAATTTGGTTGTTTATAATTGTGAATGATTTCCCAACTTTGGAAACTCATCATCTTGGACTGTAGGAAATAGAAACAGTTTATCGGACCAGACAGAAAGAATAACTATCACTCACCCATTCATGGGAACTGCCAGTCACCTCTAGCTAGAACTGCCATCCATGCAGAGTCTCCCAGATGCTGGTCTAACAGACCTAGCATGAGACATCAGTTGACCTTTCCTTCCTGAAACAGATTAGCTTCTGCTAGCAGAAGGTTCCCAAAATAAAATGTCACACACAGCCGAAGGCATATTTCTTCTTTCAGTCAAGAATTTAATTACATTGTTTGTGTAAAGAATGTGTTGCCATCACTAGATTCAAACCATGCAGCTCAAGATTAGACTACTTCAGAAGTGGAAAGTTTATGAAAAAATTCTCCCAAATCAATTATTTTCAGGAAGTTAGGCATTGATTAACTAAGAAGAAATACAGCACCTTCTCATTTTACTCTTTTTATTTGTTTTATTTACTTGTTATTATTACTTATCATGATTTATTTACTCCATTTGTCTGTCTGTTTCGAGACAGGGTCTGTCAATATAGAGGTGGCTGTCCAGGAACTCATTATGTTGACCAGGCTGACCCCGAACACACAGAGATCCACCTGCCTTTGCCTCCCAAGTTCTGGAGTCAAAGTCCTGCATCATCATCCCCAGCTTTGTTTTACTCTTAAAATTCATCATCTTTGCAAGTCAAAATGCTGGTATTGGAGAAGGTAGAATATGGGTCCTCTCTCCACCAAAGACTTCTGAAACAAAACAGAGAAATCTTTTCCAGCCTGGTGTTTAACATAAGAATCAGTACAATAAGAGGGCTCAAGACTACTTCAAAACTCCAAGATCCAATTCCATTGAAAACAGCATTTCTCAGACAGTAGTTAAAAGTTATTTCATTCATGGTGTTATACATACCATTTGTTCTCCTCTGATGCATTTCAATACTAGATACCAATGGGAATATAATGAGCCAAGAAGGAATGGAGGTTTGGATTAGGAGAATACATTGACATGACAAATTTCCTTTGAATAGCTTGGAACTTATTTTTCATCACTATCTCATCCCCTAATAATTAGGTAACTGAGTCAGCTCACTTCTGATTGGTCCTTAAGAGACTGGCTTCCAGTAAAGGAAAGTTAAAGAGCCATAGGAAGTGCAATTAATTTCAGTATACTAATGGGTGAATTGTTTTATGCTTGGAAAAGTGTTTTGTACAAAATACACAGAAATGAAGCATTAATGGCACAAAAGTCTGTCAGATAAATAAGAAGGAAACTAGAAATGCCTTTGTTTCTCTCCCTGCAGAGAGCTAATAGAATCTTAATCTTAATACAGTTCTTCCAATGAAGTTATAACAGCAGGACTGGGAAGGGTGGAAAGAGGACACTATGAGGGAGATGTAACCTGAAGCAATAAATAAATAAATGTATTTTTTAAAAAACAAGAAAATCCAAAATTTTATTTACTTCCACCTACATCCCCATGGAGGAGAATTTATCACTTCTTTGGTGTTTGCTGCACTGTTATGTCACCACCACATTGAAGCCCTTAGAGGGTGAGATAAAGAAAACATTCTTGGAGTCATTATCTTCATTCAATCATGGTTTAGCTGACTAGAGTCTACGTGAATTGCAAAATTGCAACAAATGACCCACAATCAGTGACAGGTATTTGGATTAAGAATAATATTCCTCACTTCAATGTGGACATTAGTGTCTTAGGACTTCAAAGATGAAAACACAGGATAGGTCTCAGGAGAGTGAATGAATTCAAGCAAAGCCTTGATGGTTATGGTCATCCTGACACTGTTCTATGAGCACAGTTCTCAGCCCTTAAAAGTAGATTTGGAAGAGCTACCATGATGCTGGTTGCTCTTTACCCAAGATCATAAGTTCATGGGGAACTCACAGGGCTCAGAGTTAGGTCATGAGTGGGCACCACTCTGGAATCAGAACAGCAATTCTTAACCTGCTGGCTGTCTGCATACATGCCAACTGAATTTTGCTAAAATGACTCCCATCTCTGGGAAGATGGGGCAAAGAGTCTGCATTTCTAACAAACTCCCATATGATGCTGGTTCTGACCCACAGGCTGCACGTTGGAAAGCAAGATCTGGATGGCAATGAGAATTTCTCAGTTCTTAGAAAGCAGTGTTTTCTCTTCACATAGAAATAAGGAAAATCCATCCTACCACTTTGGGGATAACCTCTGTGAAGAAGAGCAGTTTCATCTTGATAGTGTCTTATGTTGTCTCATCAATTAAGGAAGTTATTTTTTTCTTTTAGATATGCCTCTGTTCATTTGTTATAAAGAGAAGTAGATAATATGCTTTAATATTTATTTATTTATTTATTTATTTATTTATTTATTTATTTATTTATTTATGTGTATGTGAGAATGTATTTGGATAGAATATGGAGACGAGCATGTCATGGCCCACCTGTAGAGACCAGATGGTAAGAAGGAGTCAGTTCTCTCCTTCTGTTCATATGCATCCTGGGGAATCCAACTCAGATCATTAGGCTTTTATCATGCTAGCCCATAGCTGGATGTTTTAATGTGATACAACTATTTAGTTTAAATATTTACCAAGTTTTACACTAACTATGCAGTAGATAGACAATGAAAAAACTATAAAAATTAGAAAACAGAAAAATCAGCAAATAGTACTTTACTCTTAAGGGACGGAATAAGGCAATTTTCTCCCATGAAAATACAGTAGAAAAAACACCTAAATTATCACAGTTTAAATGTGTATTTTAAGGAGCAGATATAATCAAGTTATAGAAATAAATTCATTTAGCATGTTGAGAGACCCAAGCTTCCATCCTTATATGGCCATCAGTTCTATCACACTAGCTGCATCCC
The DNA here is from genome assembly GCA_907164525.1 of Lophiomys imhausi. Taxonomy (NCBI): domain Eukaryota; kingdom Metazoa; phylum Chordata; class Mammalia; order Rodentia; family Muridae; genus Lophiomys; species Lophiomys imhausi. Next base: position 1,621,595 of record CAJQZJ010033828.1, on the reverse strand, counting down.
TCTGTACTGTTGAGGTATCATGTGAGACAAATTAGGCAACTCAGTACAGGAGTCCACATTTATAAGAAACAGGGTAGAATCAATTAGTTTTAAGCTGTAAGTTTTAAGACTAGTTTATTTTTGCTGCGCACTTCATAGATGAATCCACTTACACACTCTAATCGTGAATATAAACAATGCATTCCTACCAGCAATCCCAAATTGGTGCTTTCTTTCTAACAGTTGCAAAATAATAAAATGCTTCAAGAACTGAGCATTTGTATCCAATTTCACTTTTGGCTTAGTTAAGCAAAATCATCATCCCTGAAAAAGGCTTTCAATGTTTCTCCAGCCAGCTTCTTTGCTGAAGCAGCTCTTTTCCTAAAAATCATACAATAATCTCTGTTTTGGCTTTCTTGTTGTTCTTCTTCTTAAATGATGCACCATCTCTTTAAGGGAAAATTGGGTTATTGATTAATTGATTATATGCTGCTCACAAATGCCAACTTAAGCACAAATAAAGAGACACTATTGAATGTTCATAACTCAAAGCCCGCAAGACCACACTCCATGGTTGCATAATTACCATCTCCTACTTTAATGAAGACATAGCACAGTGCTTTGTTGGTGTAATTTACACGATATATCAAAACTATGTGAAATTCCCTTTACATTACAATGGGAGAGAAACTGCAACATACATGTACATTACAGAACTTAGCTTGGTTGTTAAGGTAGGACATTAGTATTTCAAGGCTGTAGTGGGAATGTTGGTCTTTATAAGGTGACTCTGGAAGTCTTCAGAGGAAATTAAAGTGCATAGCGTTGTCTTATAACTTGCTAGTGAAAACCGTGACATTTGAAAATGATTAGCAGAAAATAGAGTTTTTATTTGGATACTCAATAACCTAGAAGTGTCTAAATAATAAACGGCTCATAGAAAAATATCACCCTTTTGGAGAGGGGAAGTGAATGCTGCATCAACAACAGTAACATAATAACAGCATCTATGGTTTGTCCAGGATTTGCAGCACAGATTTAAGGACATGTGCTTTTGTGCCAAGATCTAAATCATAGCTCTATAATTAGGTACCATGAAGCCTTGGGGGAATTTACTTATCTTTTTTTTTGGTATCTAATTTAATCTGACTTCCTTCTTCACTGTGACAAATATCTAACAACATGGGGATATGCAGTAGCTAGGACTGAATGTTGCTACATGTGTCAGAAACCCAGTACAGAAGATTAAAACCAACTAGATATGATTCCTTACATATCAAGAAGTCTAGACAGACTTGGTCTTCAAGTGGCAGAAAGAATCAAAAGGTTATCATGGGCTCAAGAATCTCTTTTTCTTCTTGCCATCCTGAAGAGGAAACTAATCAGCCTCCCCCATGAATTTCAGCATTCCTCTCCAAGGCTCAGGCTGACAGAACAAAGCAAAGTGGAAGATAGTGGCACTTAGCTTGGGATACTAGCCTGTGATTTTCTGAAATGTAAAGGAGTCTTCTTATTCTGTAGGTTTATCAGAACTCAGTACATGACCTGTCTCAACCTCAAGAGAGTCTACAAAATAGTATTTTCCCTGGCATGCTGCTGCTGCTCAGAATAAAGTTTACTCACGTACTTACTAAGAAGGTAACTGGAAAATAAATATTTCAAAAGCAACACTGTTATGTCACTCTCAACTACATAATTGCTTAAAATTAGCCATTATTGTGATTTTAATGCTTTTGATTTTGTTTATTCCTCAAGAACCCTGAAACTCATCATGGCATATAAGTCACAAATCAGACACATATTTGATTATAAAGGTGGGCAGTAGTGAGGACAGGGAATAGCGGGAAGGACAAGACAGAGCGGGAACAAACTGTTCACACTCTGCCATTTGACAGCGTAAACCCAGGCACATAGAACAGTGGCAACTGATCAACAACGCAAACGGGATTGCCAGCATTTTCTGGAAAGAGGTGGTAGTTACCTGAGGCCCTGGAAAAGGTCCAACATGCACATCTGACAGCCTGACTCATGACAGTTCCCATCAGAGGATCATCACACTCTTCCTGGAACTCCTAGGGGACATCTAAGGAAGCCATTGTAGGGGGACCAAAAGTTTCAGAGTGAGAAGTAATGATGACAATGAGGAGGAACCCAGTTTTCGTACATGATGATTTCTGTAAATTATTAATATAATACTAGTATAGCCAGGCTGATTCTTACTGTGTATTGAGGCAATATGGAAAATAATCTTCAGGCATATTTCTAAAATATTTCTATGAAATAGCTTTGACTTTATTGTTGTTTAACTCATACAAAGAAACAAAAGGTCAAGGAGATAGACTGGCTTGCCTTGTTCCTTTATTTAGAAGTTTCTGGTACTGGGATTTAATCTCAACTCCAAAATCATAACATGAGTTCAGAGACTAGTTGAAAAGGCAGGTTCTTTCCTCATTTTTAGAAGGAATGAACATAAAAATATAGTGATTTTCAACATTGTGTTCATATCATATAAGACTCTCTTAGAAAGTGTGTTAAAAATTTCCTTGCCCCTCCCAGCCTGCCCTGGGGCCCTGATTCAGTAAATATGAGGTGGTGCTAGCTAACGCCTACAATAATGTAAATGTAACCAACCAACTTTAAGAAGCATGCTAGTATGCCAAGGGTTGCAGAAGCAACATCTGTAATCCTCGAAATAAGCATCCAAAAACAGAATCATCCTTAAACAGAAAGAAACATATTTACATAGAAATAAAATACTCTACCTGCATTTTATAAGTAAGAGATAGGGTGATATTTTTAGAAAAAAAATTACTTTAGAACTAACTATTTTAAGTCTGTGGAAAGCTGTGAAGACAAATCAGAAAGTTCAATGTATCACACATCAAGTTTCCATTAATGCTAACAATGGACATTAATATGTCATACTTAGGAAAATTTGCCAATCAAGGCCTGGATAGTACTACCAACTAAGATCCACACTTAGTTCAGATTTCATTTTGCTTTTACCTAAAGACCCCACAGCAAGGTAACCTATGGTCTCTGGGCATCGTGACTTCTTAGTTTCTATTGGCTGTGATACTTTATTTATTTCTCAGACTTTATTTTAGGACAGTTATGAATAACATTGTTCTGACACTTGTGGACTTTCACTTAGGGGTATGATAGCTAGCTAGCTGTGCTTTCTCTTTGTTTGTTTTGTGAACTTAACACAGGCTTATTTGCAAAGAAGAAATCTCCATAGAGAAAATGCTTGCATTCAGCTGGCCCATAGGCAAGTGTGGGGGCATTTTCCTGATTAATGGCTGCTGTTCTCCCTTGGATAAGTGGTAGTATGTTGTATTCTTACATGTTCTTAAGCAAGCTGAACAATCAATGCTGAAGAAGCCTTTAGACATCTGTTGAGGGAAGGTCTAATATTGTTTCTGATACATTGAATTCAATGCTGAGATCTGGTTACTGCCCCTTCTGAGGTATTCTCTTGATTGGTTAATGAAAGTCACTTATGGCCAATTAGCTGGGCAGAAAGAGTATAGGAAGACGGGACTTCCTGAGATTAGAACAGGAACTCTGAGCACACAGAGACTCTCTTTCTTTCCGCCAGAGACACAGAAGGAGACAGACGTCTGGAGAATGTAGGAAGGTAATCACAGGCACATTGCGGTTTGGGATTAGTTGATCCTGGTTAAATTAGTGTAGCTAATTGAGAGTATGCCCCGCTAAGGGCTAAGCGTTAAAACATTAAAACGTCTTTGTATGTTTAATTATTGGGGAAAAGACTGCAGCGGCTGATAGGCCCTCAGTCCAAGCAGTCCTGGGCCGTTGGACTTCCAGACTCCCAGACTCCCATTGAGCCCAGGTGAATCTCCCTGCCTAATATAACAACTTATATTAATTAACAGAGTTTAGGTTACAGGTGGTCCTGGGGCTCTTTTTCCAGGATAAGTTAGGCAACCAGTTAAGGCACTCGGGCCAGGCCACTGCCTACTTTGACGGCCTAATCTTACAGTTTATACTTACTAATAACTACATTAATTAATTAATTTGCAGTTTCAGATATCACTCCTATATACTCTCTTCAGTTCTTGCTTCTAGGTTCCTATCTTCAGTCTTGAGTTCTTGCTCTGACTGCCAACTTCACAATGGAACATAAACTATAAGATAAATTAAATTTTCCCTCCTCAAGTTGCCTTTGGTCATGGTTTATTAGACCAATAGAAAGCAAACTCATTGAAATTACATATATATACATATATATGTAAAAGGAATATATATATATTCCTTTTCTCATTTGAGGGGAACTACAGATGTGAAGGATGAAGACCACAGAGGTACCATTCTCTTGGTGTTCTATCAAAGTCACATACTGCCAAGGAAATCTATCATGGTTAACTGTGACATTCTCTTCATCACCTGGAAAAAGATGAACTATGTCACCTAGTTGTCAGATTTTCCACTGAAAGTGTATTTTGCCCATCCCCAGCTCACACCTTCTTCTCTTCAGAAGTAGGTCACCAAGCACAGCTAATACTTAGTAGGGTGGGGGCTAGACTCCAACCCAGCTCCTGGAGAGTGGAATGTTTATATGCATACTTTGGATTTAGTCTACACATTTGACCATAATCTTCTATTTAATTATTTACTCATTTGTTTATTTATATCAATATGGATTCTGATAATTATTTGAAATATTTTGACATAATTTCTTGTGTACATGTTTCATATTTGACCACCCAGAGCTCTTCCTATTAGCTGTGGGATTCTTTTGACATCCTCCATCATTATAGATGTTTTTCTTCCATCCCATAAACAAGAATTCTTTTTTTGATTGTCTGGCCCTCTAAGATGCACCAGGCTTATCTTGTATATTTTCTGCCTATGTCCTGGAATCTGTAAGGAACCCTCATTGTTCTTATTGCAGAGTGGTGTTAGAAATAAAAAATATGGATTCTGGGTAGCAATTTGTAAGTACACTGGAAGGATAAAATACCAAAATACTCTTGCTTTGAAAGGAGTTCATCATACACTGGTGTGCATTGAGACTCAACACCAGATCAGGTTTTTTCTTTCAGTGCGGGTATGTTCCTTAAAGAACAAATGCCACAACTGAGTTTTCCTCTCAGAAAAGATAAATATCTAGCAATCTTCATGACATTGCTGATGAAACATGTGAGCTAAATTAAGGATTCTGATCCCTTGATAGAAGTTCTGCAGGCCAAGATAGAAGATAGATTTCAAAGGCAACAAAGACAGTAAGTACCAAGACAACCAAGTAATAGCATCATTTCTACCACTACATTATCATTTAATACTCATTACCATAACCTTATGTGAATTAGGATCTTCATAAAAAGACAAAGGAAGACCTTTGTAAGTGGCTATATGATGCAAATTATGGGCTGGGATATTAGCATTTTGGCTATAAAATGCACAAAAATTCTTTGATTAAATGACACCTTTGATGCATTAGTAGTTACAGGTGATACTATTCACTGAAGGTTCTTTTAATTAGTTTCAAGTTGTACTAAAAGAAATAAGAAGTACACACTAGTATCCGGCAGAGACTTGCGGCCATAGTACCTAGTATAAATTTGCTTTCTTCGTTACCACAGCTGTGTTAGAAATGGGTGCCTGGTGGCATGTGCCCTTCTCTGAGCAATCTATTCTTTTGAGTGAGATCTCTGCAAAATTATTAGGAGAGGCCTTGCAGGCAAAGCTTCTTCATTCTAAAATTACATTATTTATGCTGCCAGTAGATTCTTAGATGACCCTGTCACTTCTGCATGCCTCTTTCTCCAAGCCTTCTCATACAGATGTTTGAGAAAATGCTAGTGAACAGGACTCCAGAGCTGGTGATGGGAACTGAGACCAAAACAGAGCAGGAAGCTAGCTCTCAGCGGGAAACCATGGCCATTTTTCTCCTCAAACTTAAAGTTCAGTGTCCCATAGTGAAACCTTCCCTTCCATTCCAGGAACCTCACCTACCTACTCTTACTTGTGAAAGAATTCTGATGCTGTTGCTTGCTTTCTTATATTTCCCACTTTGTTCATTTATATCTTAATAACAAAATAATATCTCACCCTGTGAGCTTATCTTTTTTTTTCAAATATGTAAGTCCTCTTTCCTAATCATTCTGTTAACTGTGAAGACAGTGGTATTTTTGTTTATTTGTCATTTACTTTTTGGTTTTTTTTTGTTTTTTTTTTTTTTTTTAAGCAGGGCTTCTCTGTTGTCCTGGAACTCACTCTGTATACCAAACAGGACTCAAATTCAGAGATCAGCCTGCTTCTGCCTCCCAAGTACTGGGATTAAGGGTGTGTGCCACAACACCTGGCTTGTGGTATTTTTGTTATAAGCTTTGTAAATCCACTATAGGTCATGATCACATACAACATGTCAAATGTCCACTTAATAAACATCCACAGCAAAGATGGATAAAATCAGAAATTGCTTAGAATATACTAAATGTCAAGGTGTGAAGTTATCTGTTTGTATAATGTATTTTTAATTTAACTAGTTGATGTTTCACAAGTTTAGGGAATAAGGATCTTGAATCTTCATGAAATCTTTAATAGTACCAGAATTTGCACCCAAGTATGTGCAAAATTGTTCTATGGTCCCCACTCTTAGATTTGTGATCAGAGGGCTCACTAAATATTTCTGGGATCCTGTTTCTCATCGATCCAATGACATAGCCATTTCTAACATACCTCACAGTCTTTCTTTACTTGACCAACACTTTTAAATGAAATATTTGTCCTCGTTTGAAGGTCTTTCTTATTTCTGGGGTTTTGTCTTGAATCCTACATTTGTTCCTACAAAATTAACATTTTATTATTTTTTGCCTCATCCATGTCTTCAGGAATGACTGTCCTAAGGAAAACCCAGAGTACATCCTTGGGATTACTATGTAGAAAGTAATTATTCACTTCTCTTTCCTTGTTCCATATTCAGTATGGGAGTTGAAAAAAGCCCTGGATGTCTTAGGACCAGGGCTTAGGGAGATAGAGAATTCTGTAGAGTCTACACATTTGCATTTAGCATTTGAAGGATTTCCTTGGTTTTACTTTTTCACATGCACTCTGGAATGTTTCCAGTAAAATTATTAACAGAGTATATACAAAAGAAAGAAGTCCAGGAAAAGAAATGGAAGGCAGAGATAAAAGGATCAGAGAATAAATAACCCTGTTGTATTAAATAACTCAGAAGTTTACCTTGTGGTTAGCTGAACAATATTCTAAAGTGGTATACACAGGAGTAACTTCAGAATCTGTGTAAGCACACAGATAGCAAGCATGCTAGTGTGAACACACTACTACATACAATGGAACTCAAGGCTTTATAAGTGATATCACCAATAACATATTACATTACAATCTCCAAAAGATACCATACTACTTTAATTCTGTTCCTGGCTGTATTAGCAGAGTGGTGAGCCAAAACAAACCTTCATTTTTGAGTGTTCTCTGATTTCACTGCAAGACTGGAATGCAAGGTCTCAGTGACCTGATAAATACCTCAAATGCAAGTTATCTCCTATCAGACACTAATATTCTAGGGACTGTTGGAACAGCAACTTCTTAGTAGAACCCTCCAATTGTCTCTCCATGTGGTTAGCACTGGGACTGCTAACCAGTGGAGGACTTCATCAGGCAGTAATGTGTGGTAGAAGTTAAGTCTTCATAGTGAAATTAGTATGCAGTCAGATTAGCATCTGGCAGCACATAAGGAGAAGCTGGACATCCCTTTGGTTTACTGATACAGACAAAAAGCCAGTTGTGGCCAGATGATATGCCTTGTCGAAGGGGCATGGCTAAGACACTGTGCAAGCCACGCAGATGACATCAGTTATAGTGAGAAGCAATGGGACCATTGGACATCTCGAGAAATCTCATGGACCCTTGAGACTGCCAAGTATCATGAGATAATGCGATATATAAGATGAGAATTCCACGCTGTCTCTCTCTTTCTCTTGACCTCACTGACTGAGAGGTCGCACTGGAGAGGCTCCCAGCAAGGTAAGCCATTAACAGAATTTAGACTGTTATAGCATAAAGCAAAGGCAATGCCCAAAACTTACTGAAAGAGAATTCTTTAAAGGCATGGCATAAAACTTACTTAGAGGGAGTTCTTTAAAGTGTCTGTCTTGGGGCCCAGAGCACCAGAAAAGTGTGCGAGGCAAGCAGCGTTCAGAAACAGCTTGGAGAGGCCTTGGCTCTGAGGTTTGGCCAGGCCAAGGAGACCATTTGAGGCCAGTTTCAGCTGATGAACAAAGCCAGCCTCATTTTGGCAGCTGGAATAGACTGACTTTATAAACTGGCCACAATTTGGTGGTGGAAATAAACTGGCATTGCAAACTAGCAAAATAAGGCCCAATGAACACTAAGTTTTGAAAGGGACTGCCTTCTGGGACTGCCGTAAACCAAGCTATCCTGAACAGACGTATGCTAATATTAATATCCATTAAAGAAAGTTAAAAATAGTGTTATTTAAGTGTTTTTAGATAAGTATTAGAGTGTTCTTTGGTCTTAGGGTACTCTTAGTTTATAGATTTTAGGTCATAGGTTTTAGGATACAGGATTTAGGTATTTTATAGAGATTTGTTAAGTATTAATGAATATGTTGATAAATAAAAATATTCTGCTACAATAATGTCTTAATCTAATGTTAAGAAGTTTCCCAGCAGGAAAAAACTAGTCAACTAAACAACCAAACCAAAAAAAAAGAAAAAGAAAGAAAAAACAACACTGATTCTTCCCAGACAAGTCCAAGTGAGAATGGCCTAATTGGGTATGACCAAAAAATCACAGTTTACAGGAAGCTACTTTATGGTTGACACCGTAAATTGTACTTCCTAGGACTCTCCCAGCAAACAGGAACAATTTGTCACCCTACAATTCCTCCAACAACCCAGGCAACAGATCTCTCTCTCTCTCTCTCTCTCTCTCTCTCTCTTGCCGTTTTCTTTTTCTTCCTTTCTGTACTTACCAGTATCATTGCCTTGGGTTTTGTTCTTCCTTTTATTCCTTAATTCTTTTCTGAAAATTGATTGAATTCTCTTGCTAAGTTATAGCAAGGGAAATGCAGTTTTCCTGAGAGGCAATTTGCCTCTCTATAAATAGAATTCAACTCAAAGGGGAAAATAAAACAGCAGCCTTACATAACCTTCAACAAAAGTCCTACTCATTTTCTAGCAGGACCAGAAAAGGGTCTACAGTTCAAGAGCTAAGCAGAAACTTGTCTCACCAGTGGGAACACTACTGATTTTCCTTCAGGTTAATCCAGGCTGCACAGCTGAGCCCCTCGTGTCCTCTCCCACTCCACTGTGATTTGGAGCACTGGTTAAAGCTTGTCTCTCAACCAGGCAGGGCAGAGCCAGGAGCATCAAAGCTTCTTGCTGAGCTAGCTCTCTGCCTGAATGCTTTACTCCTCTTTAAAACCTCACTTAAGCCTTTTCTTCCCCATCACAGAAGCCCAGGCAAATGAGCAGTTGGTTTGTTTCATGCCCCAAAGACCATTTCCAATCAAAAGGTTAGGTTCAGTTTGGGGTCACTTCTGCCAGGGAATCACTTTTAGCTGTGTGTACCTTCAGAACACACCTGAAGGACACAGTGAGCAAAAGACTCCAGGCTCTTGCATCCTTTTAAGTGCCTCCCTCTTCTGAATCATAGTATTTTCAAGAAGGGAGAGAGTGACAGGAGGGAAAGAGGGGAAATAAAAACCAGAAAACCCAGAGCCGGGCGGTGGTGGTGCACCCCTTTAATCCCAGCACTTGGGAGGCAGAGGCAGGTGGATCTTTGTGAGTTCGAGGCCAGCCTGGTCTACAAAGTGAGTCCAGGACAGCCAAGGATACACAGAGAAACCCTGTCTCGAAAAACCAAAAAAAAAAAAAAGAAAAAAAAGAAACCTAAAAAACCAGAAGACCCATTTGAAGTGCTGTCTCCTTGACAAAAGGAAGGGGAAGGCAGATGGAATACTCAAAAAAAAAAAAAAATTCCAAGGGATTTCAACCTCAAGGATTCCTAGGAGTTTTATTCTCAAGGAAAATGAAGCTTGTCATGACCTCTGAGAAATACTGCATCAGTACATAAAAACAAAAGCCAAAGTCTCTTTAATATGGGCATAGTTTGCCATTATAAGACCTAAGCAGGTAGGTCCAAAGGTGTTGCAAGCTAAGTCTGAATACATGTGGCTGGAGCATTTTCTCAATGACTGGGTGACCAGTTATGGTTGTGAGGAGTGGGAGTCTCTTTCTCCTACATAATTATTAGGATCCTAAAGGAACAAGGCCAGGCAATGGCCAGGTTTTCCATATTTCTATTGAGTCCCCAGGTGATATAAATGTTCTGTGTGTGTGTGTGTGTACGACAGCTTTAATAGCTGTTTCAATACCTTAAGACACTGAGAGTCAGTGCAGTGGCTGTGTATTACCATCATCTGAAGATTAAAAAATACTTAGCTACCTGAGATTCTAAATTAACTAGAATGAAAAGGACCTTCAAATTGATGAAGCAAGAAAAGAGGTGCTTCTCCAGATCTTAGGGACATATTCTACCTTGTACTTCTTGTTAACAAAAGGCAAGAATTAGCTAGGCATTTGAGCCAGGTAGCTAAGTCTGAAGAAAATGCATGTAGCTAAAATAAGAAGAGTTAGTAATTAAAGATTATTTTAATGTAGAATCCACAGGAATTGTTAGAGGCTACCAAGTTTGATCTGTATTACACTGAGTTATATAACCTACTAGTTGTACCTTGACTCCCTAAATCCAGCAAAGGCATGGACCAGGATCCATTTACCTATATACTTAATGTCAAAATTTTTAATAAAATATGATTTATTTTATCTCTTTATCTTTCATACATACAAAAAATAATGAAATTGTGGAATAGGTTTATAATGGATGCCTATTCTTGTGAATGTAGCATTTGTAAAGCCCTTCTTACTATAGCTCAAATTAAAATTATATTAAAAATAGATTCTATTTATAAAATGGCAGTTACAAATGAGTTGAAATATATACAGTTCTTTATATTTTTAATCACAGGAGTGATTCGATCACTGATTTAGAGTTGGACCACATAGGTTGATTTCCTAGATAGAAGGAATACTGAAACACAATGAGATTAAATGCTTCTATCAAACCCATTGCCTGGCTGGTGTTTTCTTGTACTCTAGGTTGTGTCATCTCTGTCTTCATGGCCACAGATCACAGAGCCAGACCCTATAGGTACAACGTGACTCAATGACACAACTACTATTGGATACAGTCATATGATGTTTCAAGACACTGACTCCCTGATGATCAAAGCAAATTAAAGCAAAGATATTTAATAGTGCTCATTTGACTATATTTGAAGAAAAAGTGATGTAGAGAAAATATGGTAGAATGCTCCAACTTTAAACAAAGCTGAGGCTTATGTTTCCTCTTTAGCCCATTGAAAGAAATAATATAGTTTTCAGAAGCCCACCCAAAAAAGAAATGCCCTCCTGTCAATCCTCATACTACACAAGAGTAAAATACTGTTCTCTCCCTGCCCAGTGGAACTGTCCTCCTGAGCATTGTAGGAGTTAGATAAATTAGATTTAGGAAATATATAGGAGTTTCTGATACTGTCTCTTAATTCGGGGACTGAAGAGCATTATCAGCATGAAGTCAGCAAAAACAGGAAAAACTCAATAGACTGAAGAACAAGTTTGAAGTCAGCAAAAACAGGAAAGACTCAATAGACTAAAAAACAAGTTTGAAGTCAGGAAAACAGGAAAGACTCAATAGACTTGAAACAAAGTATCTGGCCTGACATTGTTTTCAGCTGCTAAGTGGGCGGAGCCCAAATTAAGCTGAAACAGATTTCCTCCTATCTGAGGACAGTGCGTGGAGCCGAGAAGAGAAGAGGCCCCTGATGCTAGAGAGCTCCAAGAGTCCTGCTGAAAAAAGGGCTGGCCATTGATGGCCAGCTCTCTCCCTGAAGCAGAAAGAAGCCGGTGAGCAAAGAAAGCCTGAGCAAGACACCAAAAGGCCAAGGACTGGACCCTGTGGCTCAGCTTTTGCCTAGAGGGGTTTGATCTGTCCGATCAGTGGCCTAGGGGAAACTGTGCCTGGCTTTAAGGACTGAGGCAGAGCAGCTGAGTTCCTGATTCAAAAGAAGTAAGTTGGCCGGCAGAGGGCTGCGGTCTCCTACAGAGAAGAAAGCATGAAGCCTTATTTAAGGTGAGACTGCAATAACCAACTTACCCTGACGAACCTGCATCTGAGAGATCCAGAAAAAGGACTGCTAAGTGCGTTAAAGAATCTACAACAAAGACTGTGTTCCTGACGATTGAGGACCTGCTCCAGAGACTGTATCATTCTAAAAGGTTATGAAAGTAGTTGTTATAATTATCAATAGGTTTAGTGGATAGGTTAAAGGGGTTGTAGGAATTTATAGGATTAATAGATAAGAAATTGTTGGTGTTTGTTATAAGTGAATTTAGTAATAAATAAATAAGTGTTAAATAATAATTTAAAAGTTCGGTTACAGAGCATGATCATTAATAAACATTTGTCTTTGCCTAGCTCTTTATATTTTCTAAAACTGCTTCTTATTGACTATATTATTTCTATCAATAAGATCCAACTATTCACAAGTAGGAGAGAGACTAGCTAATAAATTCCTAGCTGACTCGTGAATTAGGGCAAGAGTTTCCTATGCAATTTACCTAAATTCATGATGTTAGAAATGTTGCTTGGCATAGATACCAGGTATCATTTTTGTTGGGTTAGTATTCCATTCTTTGGTTGCTGTCGCCCACTTTGGATCCTAGCTAAGTGTGCTGGTTTTTGGGTCATTGTTAGAGAGTATTGCTATGCAACCACAAAGGAATAGAGAAGAGCTAGAGGGAAAGGCTAAAGGGAATTGAAGAAAAGAGATCTAGAGACCATAGATCAGTTGCTATTTGTGTAAATTTTAAATGATGAGACATTATAAAGAATGCTTTTTAATATGAATTCATTTCAATGGATTCTACCACCTGAGGATGAGAATCAGATGTTGGTGAGAAGACAAAGAATGTTTTGTAGCCTCATATATATATAAAACCACTTAATATACAGTGGTTTTGTGGAGCATATTAGGTTGATCTTTTGTAGTTCATTGCCCTTCCTCCTACCACAGTACCTTGGCAACCACTCTTTTTCTCCCTCTGCTCCTTAACAGACACCCTCTTGTTAACTTATTAATTATTAATTAACTTATTAATATATGATTATATTAATATAATGGCTGCCAGCTTGACCACAATTTCTCCAGAGAAGCCTTGCTGGTAGCTGTTCTCTAGATGCCTTCCCTGTCTTTAGTACCTTATCACAGTAGAGCAATGAATGAATTTGTATATTTGTTGATTAGCATGGTATCACCATCTTAACAAGGTGCCTAGAATACTCAGTAAATGTCAGGGAAAGAGGCATGGGAATGTGCTGATGTGTTTATAGAAAGTTAGCCAGGATCTGCAAGATAAACCATGATAAACTTCATTCTTCCCATACGTATGTCTTAGCTTATTTATATTTTACTTAATTTCATCTTGTTTTCTTCACCTTTTATTGTTTTTCATTTCCTTCCTTCCTTCTTTCCTTCCTTCCTTCCTTTCTTGGACATGATTTTGCTTTGTAGCCCCAGGCTGGTTGTGAACTCACTCTGTAGTCCAAGGTGTTCTCACATACACAATCTTCCAATCTTCACCCTACATTATACAAATGTTTGTGCTATTGGAAACAGCTTAGTTTAAATATGGTTTAGTTTAAACATGATGGACAACTATTTGCACCCCTATGCTTCAAAAACAAAACACACACACACACACACACACAAAGAAAACCTCAATCAATCAAAGAATTCTAAGAATACAGGGATGAGAGGATTGGCTCTGTCAGCCCACCTTGCTATTATTAGCATATTAACGATAGCATGTATAAATTCTGTAGTGATGGTTTTTAAGTCTCTCAGCTTTATTTGTATTCTTTCTTAATGAGTACTTTGTTCTGCCTTGAGTGCCACTCATACATGCGCTTGTCTCATTGACTTAAAGATAAATTCATGAATGACTGAAAGAGAGAAATACATTAAGACATTCCATTTAGCAAGTCATAACTCCTGTGAAACATCCATAATGATGATCTTGACTCAAATATTTGATCTCATTTGGTCTTATACCTTAGCAATTATCTTGGGCATTGAGAAAACTACATAAAAAGTGAGCACATAAATTTTAGAAAGCAAAGCATGCACCTTTGGCTATAATATAGGACAAAAAAGTATAAAGAATCTCTTTACTTTACAATGAATTCCTTGGGAAATCCTACCTAAAAACCCACATTAGCTTTGGGATCTTTGATTACCAGATACAGCTAACAAACCAGAGAGAGTTTGGATGAAAAACCAAAGCATGGGTAAGCTGGTGGAGGGATAACAAGGAAAAATTTAATGAACTAATAGCTCTATTTAGATTAAATAAAAATGACCTCAGGAGGAAAAAGAAACTATTTAGAACTAAAATTACTTAACCTGCTGGATCAGGATCATAGAAGAGGCAGCATCATTTGCAAAAGGAAAACAAGAACTGCACACTCAATGGAACAGGTGTTAAGAAGAATATTTGGAATAGTGTTATTTCAGATGAATTACAAGGTGAATTTCCAACAGCAAAAACTGTAGAAACTGGAAACAACCCAGATGTCCCTCAACCGAAGAATGGGTTAAAAAACTGTGGTACATCTACACAATGGAATTCTATTCAGCTATCAGGAACAATGAAATTATGCAATTTGCAGCCAAATGGATGGAACTAGAAAAGCTCATCCTGAGTGAGCTAACCCAGACTCAGAAGGACGCATATGGCATCTATTCACATATAGTAGGATTTTAGCTATATAGTAGAAGGTATCGATACTACAACTACCACCCCAAAGGGAACTTGGACATAGACTTCTTATTTTTAATTTTTATTTATTTTTTATACATTTTTTATATTTTTTTCTATATTTTAGTCTTCTTTATCTATTGTCTGCTTATTGGTTTGTTTGTTTAGTAGTTCTCTCTCCCAGGTAACGAGACACTTTTCACTGATGGTACTGCTTCGTAGACCCCCAATGAATGAGGAGGCTCTTGGCCCTCATATGAACTCTCAACTGAGATGAGGGACTGTTATATAAGGACACCCCACCCCAGAGAAATGGGATGGAAGGGTTAGGAGGTAAAGAAAAAAAATGAAATATGGTTTCGGCCCTTCACTACTAATTGTCATAAACTGTTTAGGATAATTAAGAAATGCAAACTAATGGCTATGCAAGCCGGTCATTCTGTTAGGTACTATGACAGCCTATTATAGCTACTTCCTATGCTAATCAGAAATAAACCTGCTACAAGACAAGCAACATCTGCTTACCCTAATAGAAGAGATAGATAGGGCCTCTTCAAAAACCTCAAGAGATCTGCAGAATATGGCATTCAAAGATGTTTTTGTAACTTTAGATTTTTTTATATCAAGACATATCAACTCCTGACAGCACCCCCTATCAGTAGAAGATGAGCATTGAAGAATCTCCAGTGGGAGATGATTGAATTAGTCGCAAGCCTATCTCTTGGTAGGAAAAGCCCCTTGCTCCAACTGTAGACAGACTGCTGTCCAAAAAGGACAAAACCTGGAAGCAGGTAAGTCGACAGCCTAGCTGTGCCAAGACAGGGTAGTCCTTCATAACCCCTGCTCTACAATCAATGTCTGTCAGAGAAACAGGGCCAAATGACTGAAGATCGATGCTGTAATGTAAGGAGAGAAAATGGGAACTGTCCAGGCAGCCATTGTATGTCATTTCTTAGTTTGGAAGCTGCAGGTCCTGTACTTCCTATAAAATCGGATATATTTATCCCTCTCAGGTCTCTGAGGTGGTTGAAGAACAGATAGCTAGAGTCTCATAATTAAATTTTGAGTTGTTTAGGAGTCAAGAGAGTGTTATAGATCTAAGAAGATACTTTTAAAATTGTGTTACAAGTTAGTATGAATGTTGAGTCAGATATAGAACTTTAAACTCATGGAGATGGTTAGATAGTAGAATGTTAAAGTCAGGTACCAAATACATATGGACTGGACATTGGGAATGTACGCTAAGCCATATAACCCTCATAACTGTGGCCTAATTACCTCTGTTGTTTTGTATTGTATTTATTATTATAAAAGAAAGAGCCATTTGTTGGACTGAAAGGGGAAACTGTAGGGGGAAATAAGATATACCTTAAACTTAAAAGAAAAAAAAAAGGGAAGAGGATGGGGGGTTGAGGGTGGAAGGGTGGGACTGGAGGGGGAATAGGGAGGGGACTGCGATTGAGATGTAACTTGAAGAAATAAAAAATAAAGGAAAAAAAAACTGTTGTGTTTCTGAAGTGTTTCCCATGGGAAGTAGTCACCAAACCATCCCTTGAGATGTTTCAAACCAGGGAAAAAATAAGTAGAAATTGTCCTGCAGGGAACAGCTCTGCCCAGACATTAGACATGAAAGAGAAAGCTTTGCAGATTTTTCTCTCTAATTTACATTCTTCTGAGATCCCATGGGGCTGAGCAAAGATGTGGGAACAATGGCTGGAGGACTCTCAATGCAGAGGCTTGCTTAGATGTCTCACATCTCTAATGAGTTAGGCACAGAAGGCAACCTGCTAGAGAGGCCACTTCCAGCATACCCAAATGTGTCATTTAATCCAGAGACCATTGTTAGCCTGCCCAATGGGACCAAGTGGAATAAATTAAGAGCCCATATAAAAGTTGGAGGCATATATTACTTCAAGAACAAGCTGTTTGAAATCCACGATCATACACACTGTAAATTTGACAATGATTTTTGGCCTGTGCATTTTACTGCATTCAAAAAGTATTCAAGGTCAAATGGCCAGATTAGGGTTTGCTTTCACTTAGATTTGGCATCTGCCATGAGGACTGTAATTCAATCTTCATTTGGTTCCATTAGATTCGGGAGATTCCTAATATGCCTGAAATTAAACCTGGTGTCCCCAAATTCCTTTTCCCTGTAAGGTGTCCATATGGGTGTCATAAACAGGGTAAGTAAAGATACAGACAAAGAAAGGGTTGCTTATTACAATAAATTATCTTAAAGTGACAAGGCCATCTTTGTCTAGATAAAATTTAGTGTGCACATTGGGAAAGTGCTTAAGTAGTGCCTGGGGTAAGATAAACTTGGTGCAACATGAGATGACGACTTCCTAAAAGTTAGACTGCTCATGAAGTCCATGTCTAAAAGCAAAAGGTTGATTAGCAAAACAGAATAACTATCACTAAAATGATTAAGATAAAAAAGATGCTCATTTGAAAGAACAGGATCATAGAAGTATCTTGCTGTAGACACAAATAGCCAACAAATTTATGAGGAAAAAAATGTACAGTTTTATTAGCAATCAGGGAAATGCAAATTAAACTCATAATGAGATGTTAATTCACATCCACCAGATGAAGGCAAATTAAGCAAATGAAAATACAAAGTGTTGGTGGAGACATGAAACAAAGAAGATTTTCATATGCTCCTGGTGTGGTGGTATAATCATTGTAGCATGCCATTGCCTCTTAATATACAGATTTACTTTCCTTGACTCAGCATTTCAATACCTACACGTAGACCTGGAAGTGTGATTAGTTTTTACTGAGCAATATGTATAAAAGTGCTTAAATCATGAAGATTGAAAACAGAAAAATTGGGGTTCAAAAAACTCTATCAACAATAGCTTAGGTAAGTTATAATCAATTAATGTCATGGAATATTACGCAGTAAAATGATTGCTTTAGTCATATGTATATACACAGGTGGTATGAGATACCTAAAGCAAATCTATAAAAAAATTTATTTCTTTGATTACAACCACATGTAAAAAAAATAGAATGTTAAAAATGATGTATTTGTGGTAATGTTACAAAATACAAGGATTAGTTAACACAAAATTCAGAAAACTATCAATGTGTAAATGCCTTTTGTTTTATTATTGTTATTACATTTAGTGCTATTATTAGTTACACTAGATACTACATATATGTACAGTTTATAATTTAAATAATTTATGTGGTGTTGAAACTAGGAAAGCATAGCATTGATCTAGTCCACATCTCCAGTTAACAAGAAAAACTATGTTTTATGAAAAACAAATGACAACCAAATTAATATATCAGATTTCAGAAATACCACAAGCCTATTAATTAAATAAATTAGGGCTTTTCCATTAATAAGGGACTATGGCCCCAATTTAGTGTCTCTTTTCTTACATGAAAGACAATCTTTGTAAAACTGAGCAAAACAAAATGGAAAAAGGAACTGGGAAGATTTTCAACTGGACATAGCAATGTAAAGAAAAGGTACTTTCTGAATCTAGAATGATGTTTTTAATATGTCACAATTAGAAACTTGCATTCTAAATTTAAAAAGACAATATTGTATCTTTGACTCTTCAGAAACTATTAAAATATAAAAACTGTATTTAGTGATGACTTAAAGATATGACAAATAGGTTCTACATCATAAAAGGCAATTGAGTGTAAAAAGATTTCTACAATTCTATTGGTGAAATCCAAAACTATTGAGACTTAATAGGAAATGTCACTTATTAAGGCAAATGGCCAGAATTAGCATCATTCATATCACATCAAATACTTGTATTCTTCTATGAAAATGTACACACAGATTTAAGAACACATTAGATAGATAGATTAGAATAAGGTTATACTGAAAATCTTTTTTATTAGGTCACAAGCCTCAACAAAGGTGATATTTTTTTACTAAATAACATCATAAAGAACCAATTAGTTCAACAGAACATCTTTGCCCTACATACTCTGGAGAATTGCCTTCTGTTTAGACCAGTATGTAAAAAACATAAGAAAGAAATTACTAAATTGCAACAAATTCTCGGAAAACTTTGTGTAAAAGGAAGTCAACAAAAAGACGTTACACAGTTTGGTTTTGTGAAATTAGGCATATATATGTATATGTATGTATATGTTTTACATATACATATATATGCTTTTAAAAACCAGAAATGAATTGTGGATATTGGGCTCCAGAATTTTAGCAGAAAAGAGATATTTCACACTCAAGTCATACCATAACAGTGTATTTGAGAAATATGATCAATAAACAGGAAATGATTTGTGTGTTTCCTTGTTGGACTTTCCCCCAAGAAATGAAAACTGTGTGTACTATGGTTATTTAAAACTATTAATAGAAAACAATATATACTCATATGACCATAGCCAAATTACTGTCAATAATGAAAAAAGAGTTATGTTCAATCATACACATTATTCCATAATTCTAAACCACACCTTAGGACAAAGTAGGAACATTTCTGAACTATCAAGAAAAATATGTTTTATTTAAGAGTTGTTTTAAAGGTGTTTTCTTAAACTCCAGGCTAAATTTGTCAAAGAACTTCAGAGGTCTATAGTAATTTTGATCATCAATCAGTCACCCTGTATTTCTTCATGTTAGTACAGTGCTGAACCTGGGAACTATACAGTGGAGGAGTCGAGATGCTCATGTGGGAGAAGTGAGTGTGTGGTATGAAATTGTGCTGCAATTTACCTGAGTGCTGTGATTATAAAAGTGCATAATAATTTGCATTTTCATTTGTGCTGTTGCTCACTTGGCATAGGTAACATGAAATTTTGTCTTGCACATTTTTATTGGTCTACAGGGAAAACTATCTGGATTGCTTATCAGCAAGTTGAGTATTCACTTTATGAGGTTTTAGTTTGAAGGAGGGTATCTTAAATATATTGGGGCACGGCAATGCCATGGACATTAATAATGACAGTGCAAGAGGCTCTGAACTCTGAAAAGCAGAATCACTGATGAAAATTCAAGTTCTGTACTACAACCTAGTAACAGCTTTGTGACCAAGTCACAGGACTAGTTTAGCATCCCCCATTATCCTGTAGGGCTCACTCTTTTCTCAAAGCTTGTGAACTCTAGAATGCTGGTAACCCAGCTGTGAGGCCACATTTGAGTCTCCCAGGATAACAGAAAATTAACTTAGCTCTTTTCTGAGGACAGTTCATTCTTCACTAAAAGAAGCAATCATGAACATTTTACAATTTATCTTTCAGGCAAATGTTTCCCAAAGTAGAGCACAACATGTTGAGCATAATGCTTTTGGAACTAGGACTTGGTTTCTCAGCAAGAAATACTTTTGTGGGTTGCACCAAGAAGGGTGGCTTTGATGCCATACTATTATGTAGAGAGGACAGTTGGATTGCCCAAGTAGAGCCAAAAGAGAAGCAACCAGCCCACAGTACCTCACTGAAAAATTCATGAGTTTGTTCAAATATTGAATTTGGTGTATTCCAATCCTGAACCAGTGATATCGCAAGCCAGGGTTCAACATGGTCATGAAACTCTCATAACTTTCTCTGTACTATCTAACTGACAAGAGAAGGAAGAAAATTAAATTTCATGTTTATACTTTATAAATTTTAAACATACATCATACTCTAAATTCTATTTCAGAGATTATGCTATTTTTCTAGAATCTGATGACTTTTTATCAGTAATGATCAGTGTAATCATCAATGGTTTCATGTCATTATTCCTTTAATCCAAATGATGCTAAGATTTTCTGAAATTTATATTTACAGTTCATCTAAAGGATAATCAATGGAGATGGATGAAAAATACCACTTGAGAAGATACTTCTGTAACAAATACCCAGATACAACAACCTTTTTCTAACTAGGCATGAATTTCTGATGATAATACAGGAGATTTGAATCCAAGCCAGCACTACTTTATTAGTGAAATCATGAGTGTCCTTACTTATACAGTTGAAGGAAAAAGCAGGGACCTGTGGAAAGCTTCTCCCTGTACAGGTACCAATGTGTTTTAACTAAAGGCAATGCTTCACAGCAACCATATCCTTTACTAATTATCATGACAGGGGAAAATGTGAGAAAGTCTCACATACATAGTTTAAGATGGCAAATTCTCCAAAGAAATTATAAGACTATTTGCTTCAAAATATCATCTTAGAACACAGTTTCTCATGGAAAGAGTCAATTCAACAACTTCAGTACTTCCTTTAGGCATCCAGAGCCAGCAAACAGAAAGGCAGGGAAAGGATGACAGATTTTAAATCAGTCTGTATGCAAATGATCAAGATCAAACTACATTATATGGCTTTACTGTGTGTTGTTAGAAACTTCTCAGGAACAATTCACATGCATAGGAGAAATAATAGCGGAAGCATAAGTGGGAAGCATGAGCAGGAAGAAAGAAACTTTCTTATAAAAGATGTTTGTGAGGTGTCTGTGCTGGGATTTCCTTAGATTGTGTATCATGCCTTCACTTTCTAGAAATAAACAGCAATCAACTATCCCAGCTTCTCAAATGAGTCGCTTCCCCCCAGACTCTTGTCAGATTCCTATTGGTTTAGAAGGTTACCCTGTACTCCAAAGGGGCTGTCTGGTGGAGTTCCATTCAAGTTCTAGATAGGATGAAAGCTCATCCTCTTCAATGAACTCAGGAAGTCTGCAGAAAGGTTAACTCACCAGGGAGTAAATGGGCACACACACACACACACACACACACACACACACACAGACACACACACACACACACACACACAAAGAAGTTATAAATCTCTTCCCAGAAAATAAAAGTGTCTATTAGCCCCTCACAGCAGCCCTGCTTTTAAGAGCATTAAAGCAAATGCACTGAGCCTAATATATTCACATATAACACATGTGCTGACCATTTCACATGCTTCATAACTCATAGGGCAGCTGCTGTGGGGTGGGAAATGGATAGTGTGACAGGTCACTGGTGATTTATACTGCAGCACTCACAGAGCTGTGGAGGGCCTGCTTATCTAGGCAGCCCCAGGTCCAGCCATCCTCTCTCCAACCACACAGCAATGCCAGCAACAGCGTCTGACCCGCTGTGGCTGTTGGTGGAAGAAGGAGCTGGGCAGAGAAGATCCCAAGCCTCACTTCAGTATGTCTAGACTACATAAACTCTCACTGAATGGAGCAAAAACATATATGAATACGTAAAGAGTTGACGGTTAAACTTCCTGTTTGATTCATGTCCGTCCGCAATTCCCATCTTACTTGAAATCCCGAAACTCTACCTGGTGTTTCTGCACATGGACCACATCAAATAAAGAGGAGGGCATCCTACAATAGCAAAC
>CAJQZJ010033828.1:1572048-1595237 GCA_907164525.1 Lophiomys imhausi | reverse complement strand
ACACACACACACACACACACACACACACACACACACACACACACACACACACACAGACAGGGGGGAGGGGGGGCCGGTACAGAGTAGTAGAAGTTCAGAAAACTGCTTCGAGTCGAGTTATTCTGCTTATTTTATCTTCTCTGTAAGACTTCAGGCAGCCCCCACAGGAGACACTGTGTGTCTTTCATCTCTGACCCACTCAGAGATGGTGGCGAGACTTGGAAGACAGCACTGCAGTTTTGTTAAAAACAACGAACTAACAAGAAATGGATTTACCCAGGAAAATAATGAATAGAAACCATTATGAAAAATGTCCATCTCCACTTGCCTCTCATTCTTCATCATGTGGTTTTTATTTATTCTTTCCTCCTCTCCCCCAGTCTTTGTTGTCACTCAAATTTGCAAGGTTGTGAAGGGATAAAGTGTGAATATCTGTAAGAGGATAGTAAAAAAAAAAAAGAAGAAGCATGGATATTATGGAATCAGAAGACCAGGGAAACACGAAAACTGGACAAGGATGCTTCAGGTCCTTAGCCATACTCATCACTTTCCACCCATAAAAGCTTAAATAAGTAGTGTGGCATCTCTGATGACTAAGTCCAAATTCATGAAGAGCCTTGGATGCTTTGCTGATATCCAATTTTTTTAAAGCATTAAAACTTTCATTGGCTAAACTAGAAACTTATAGAAATGCAGGGCTGAATTCTACAACATGGTTTTAACTTGGTCGTGGATCTTTCTGGAAGATCAATGTTAGTAAACTTTGAAAAATTTGTGACATTTAGAATTCGTTATGAAGAACAATCATAATTCCTCCTAACAAATACCTAACAGAATAAGAAGCACCGGGGACATGTGCTTTTCCTTGTGGGAAAGAATCTTTATCTTTCATTTAGATGCACAAAGTGACTGCTGAAACAGTGGCAGGACCTTGTTTTCAAAGAGCAGCCATGGGGGAAGAGCTACAGTCTCTTCATGAGGGACATAAGGTCCTCTATTCTGTAGACCAATAAGCAATTATCACTTAGTTGGGGATAAGAACACAAAGTATGCTGTGTTGTTTGGGTCCCTGTGAAGTAGTGGTTCTCAGCCTTCCTAATGCTGTGACACTTCAAAACAGTTCCTCACGATGGTGATCCCAACCATAAAATTATTTTATTGTTACTTCGTAACTGTAATTTTGCTATTTTTAAATCATAATGTAAATGTATGATATATGACTACAGCAGGAGGTCTTCACAAGTTGAGAACCAATCTGTAAAGGTATCCTTTTTAGCCCATTACAGCAAGTCTAATCAAGTTATCTTCCATGTGATCTCTGGTTACCATGGCCAAATATATTCAGGGCATAGGTCCGCTGACTAAGGAGCTGCTACAACGCATCATTTACTTCCCTTCCTCTTTGATACTGCTGGGTTCCACAGCTGAAGATAAGTAACACTTTCCTGTATTCTTTTCCCCAATATTCTCTTCTTTAGCTAAGTTAGATACAGAGTAGAGGGTGGGAGGGCGGGACAGGGAGGGGTTGAAAGAGGACACTGTGATGGAGATGTAACCTGAAGTAATAAATCAATATTTTAAAAAAAGAATCTTCAGTTGAAGAGCATCTGGTTTGCTTCCAGTTTCTGGCTATTATGAATAAGGCTGCTACAGAACATAGTCCTTCTTGTTTGGTGGAGAATCTGTTGGGTAAATGCCCAGGAGTGGTATAGCTGGGTCTTACCCCTAACAGGCGTGTGGTGCCTGGCCTCAGTGGAAGAAAGGCAGGTAGCCTTGATGTGACTCAATGCTGGGGTGGGATGGTTCCGGGGTGGCTCCCCCTTTTCTGAGGAGAAGGAGAAGGCACATGGGGGAAAAGGGTGTGAAGGTAGAACCCTGAGGAGGGGAGCAAGGCAGGGGCCTATGATCAGGATGTAAAATGAGTAAATAAACTTAGTAATAAAAAAGAACTGTCTGTTGAAAACAGTTTTAATATTTTCAACTCTAAAGAATTTGTGGCTTATACTGGAAGAAACTTCACTTCTTCCTTTTCCCTCCTGTCTAAGGTGTCAGACACACTTCGTACTCTCATTAGTGGAAAGAAGATCAAACTTTAAAATGGGAAGAAGAAAGAAATGGGACCCACAGGGGATATGTTAGTATAATCAATGTTCTTTGCATAGACTTTATGACATATGGTATTAAGAAACCTCTGGGTGTTTTAACATGTTAATAAATCATACGGAATCTAGACTTTTAGTTCAAAGACATGTTAGTTAATACTTCCTTTCTTCCATATACATAGACCATGTTAAATTTTTAAAAGAATGTGGAGAAGCCATGCTAAATCTTGATTTTCTGAGCTTAGGCCAAAAAGATGCCCAGCTAAAAGAATGCACTTCTTTTTCTGTTCCAACTGAGGACATGAATTTCTTATCTTACCTTAACTTAGAAAGTTAGTTACCCTTTTCCTGGCCATTCTTCCAATATCATGGCCTGGTTTTGAATAACTTTGAGATGATAGTTTAGAAATTTACTTGTAAAACCAATAGTATCTACTCAAATGGTACATATTGCAATATGAATTTGAATATGGTGCAGATCAGATTATGTGAACATGAAACTGTAATAAAACACAACTTATTCATTTGTTTAAGAAAGCCTATTGCCTTATGCACTCAATCTATATGTTATCTATATAAAAAATAAAATTTTAAATATGACAAAGTTATTGTCTAATTTGCAATCATGGGGTAAGAAATTTTTTTCACTTTTAAAAACTTTTTATTATTGCATTAAAAATTTAATTTCTGAGGCATTTGCCTATCTGACAGTACATATATCGAGGCCAGAGGACAGCCTGTGAGAGGTGTTTCTACTTCCGGCATGTGGATCCTGGAAATCAAACTCAGGGCGTCAGTCTGAAGGACCTTTATACACGGAGCCACCTTGCTGTCCCAAAGGGTATATTTTAGTTGACAATTGAGTGGCTTTGGCTACTTCTTATTTGGTTGCTTTGTTAGTTTAGAATACCTTCTTCGGTATTTGGTGACACTTTGCAGCATGAAGGTGCCATCTTTGCACACTTCTGACCACGAAACTGGGAAGTGTCTCCTTGGTTCATTAGGCACATAAAGTATTCTACTCTTCTGATCATGATGATAAATTTTGAGGCAAGCCCATTAGCAAGACCGAGTGGGGAAGCCACCACCTTCCTTATAGGAAAAAGAGCATTTGAATTCTCAAGGAGGCATTCTAAGAGAATCCCCTTAAGCCTTAGGTTGTGGAGGAGTATGATAATCAGAGGAAGAGCTAACTTGGCAGTCTTGGAACCCTTATCAGGTTTCTCTACCCCAAATCCCCTGACTACATTTCCACACTCCAAATTCATATGCCCTCTTCCTCCAATCTTTGAATATGTTGACTTAAATGGACAAAGGGGCTTAGAATGTGATTGAAGCAAAGACAAAGGCAGAAGGAGATTATCCTTGATTATCCAGGGGAGCACACTGCAATCATATGTTTGAAAAAGAAGCAAATAAAAAAAAACAAGAAGAAGAAAAAGAGAGAGAGAGAGACTCAGAAAGAGATATTGGCTGGACAAGCAGGAGCTGGGACAGAGTGGTGCTCTTACTGGAAAGAATCAAGAGCCAAGGCATGTACCAGACACCAAGAACTAAAGAAAATAAGCATTATTACACTCCCTCACAGAATACCTATTCCCGAAGATGATTGGATATTAACAATGTAATATCATATTTAGAGATATGACTTTCCAAATTCCAAGATAGTAAATTCATTTTACTTTAAGCTGTAGCATAGTGGTGGCTTTCTACAGGAGTAGCAGAAAGCTAGCACAGGTTTTCATATCATGATCTGGAGAACAACTACAAAAAATGCTTGAAAATATCCAAATGGCCTTGGAATTGGGCAATTGGCAAATACTGCATAATTTAAAGAGCTTAATAAAAAAACCAGCCCTGCATTGGCAAAAGCAGACTATAGGTGTTTCCAGTGAGGGTTACAGCACCTTAAGATTTAGCATTATCATGCCTTCCAGTTATGTGAGAAACAGAACTTATGATGAACTCAGATATTCACTGAGATTGCCTAGGTCTTGAAGATGTGGCCAAATTTCTTCTTGTAATAAAATATTAGAGGAATGAAATATACAAACGAAACAACTATCATGCATAAAACTACAGTACACAGGACTGCTGAAATGGTTCAGTCATTAAGAACACTGGTGGCTCATCCAGAGGTTCTGAGTTTAGTTCCCAACAACCACATGGTGACTCGTGACCATCTATCTATAAAGGGATCTGATATCCTCTTCTAGCATGTAGGTGGACATACAGGCAGAGCACTCATACATTTTGAATTTAAAGTTGTAAGACCAATCTACTGAATTTTGACCTCTAGAACTATAAGATATTAAGTTTGTTTTTATTTTAGAAATACAGATTTGCATTTGTCCATTATAGCATTATTATAAAAAAATAAACATTCTGAGAAAAAGTTGAAGCTATAATATTAGAATGAGAAGAAGAAAATCAACTGAGTTCTTGACATTGTTGAGGTCAATGCAATAAGCCACCTTCCTTAGCCAGCCCGGCCTTCGGACTTCCCAGTCATGAGAGTCAACTCATTCCTCCATATTAAGTTCAAAAAAAAAGAGATAGATTTCAACCCTTCATAATATTTAATTAAAAATAAAAATGATCTTTACTAATTGAGTTTTCTCATTGTGCAAATTATGGCTTTTATACAGTTTCAGTTTCATAAGTGACCTTGGGATGGGAGAAGTCAACCGAAGTTAAACTTTTGATGAAATGATATGAAAAGATGAAAGTCCCACTGTTGCTAGCCCATATTTAAATATGATAGTTCCGCTGTTAGAAGAAAGACTGAGACAGTTTTTCTTTCCACACAGTCTCCACTCTAGATGAAAAAGCACATGATTTTTTATTTGTCTAGATGTTAAAATTATATGTGTAATTTGTTTTAAAAGTACTGAAATATGACAGAGGTAAAATCCACCAGAGAACTAATACAACTGATAAACACCTTCAGCAAGGTGGCTGGACACAAAATTAACTCAAAAAAATCAGAAGTCCTTCTTTATATAAAAGATAAATGGGCTGAGAAAGAAATTAGGGAAACAACACCCTTCACAATAGCCACAAACAACAAAATGCGTAATAAAAAACTTTGCAGAAAATCATACTACTGTTATGTAATATTTTCCAATTGCTTTAATCAGTTATTATTTGTTCTAAGGAACCCATGCTGACTTCCACTGCCATTTACTCTCTCCTTAGTGCTAATAAACTATATCTTTAATCATTAATTTCTATTACCAAGTATGATTTCCCTTCTGTTGACTGGGCCTTAAGTCTAATTTGTTAGCTATTGGTAATCACCAACATATAAATACAATTTCAGGGGTATATTACCATGCTGGTTATTGTTATAGTTCATAAGAATCATAGCTGGATAGGACTATTGCTTGCTTTCCTTGCTTGGTAGCTTACATAGTACTTTCTGACACTCTGAAAACTAAAAAACAGGGAGGATTTCAGATTATATTTATCTACAATCTCCCACGTTCTATATTCAAAATAGGTGGAATCTTCAGAAATTGGAGTGGGCTCCAACCACTGAGAGACAATGAAGGGCAACAACAACAACTTACGTTGTTAGAAGATTTACTTGGTTTACGCTGATCATCAGCTCAAATAAACCTTTCTCATGTCTCGTACTGGTACTGGGGTTTTTGTTAGATAAGTAGTATAAGACTGTTTTGGAAAGCAATGTTAGCCCAAGTGCCATAACTTCATTTTATATGTATAATATATTATTATAATATTATATATTTTTTAATATATGTTACTATATAGTGTTATATTTGTATATTATAATAAATATGAATATAATTATGTATATGTGTGTAAGTATGTGTGTATACATCATGCATACTCACACATACACTTATATGTCTTATGTACACAATTATGCAAATATGAAATAATATGATTTCTTAAAGATTTATCTAACATTTTTTATCTATTTTTTATGTTTATTTATTATTTCAGGTTACATCTACATCACAGTGTCCTCTTTCCACCCCTCCCAGTCCTGCCCTCCCATCTCTATC
Source organism: Lophiomys imhausi (assembly GCA_907164525.1). NCBI lineage: Eukaryota > Metazoa > Chordata > Mammalia > Rodentia > Muridae > Lophiomys > Lophiomys imhausi. Next base: position 1,589,101 of record CAJQZJ010033828.1, on the reverse strand, counting down.
CCCTCTCCCTTCCATCCAACTCCTCCTCCAGAGTGGAGTGTCCCTGCATATCAGTCCCTTGTCCCAGTTCAGCAGTCATATGAGAGCCAAGAGCCTCTTCACACACTGGGGGCCTACAATGCAGCACCACTACTGGAAAGTGTCTCAATGACAGGAAATAAAGTCTATGTTCCTGTTCCCTTTGGTGCATTGATTGTAGTATAGTATAGTTATCTTGCACTATATGCCTAAAATCTGATTATAAGTGAATAAATGCCATGTGAATCTTTCTGAGTCTGGGTTAGCTCACTTAGGATGAGTTTCTCTAGCTCCATCCATTTGGCTTCACATTGCAGGATTTCGTTGTTTCTGATGGCTGAGTAGTATTCCATTATGTTTTTTATCCATTCTTCAGTTTAGGGACATCTGGGTTGTTTCCAGTTTCTAGCTATTACAAATAAGGCTGATATGGACATAGATGAGGAAACGTCCTTGTGGTTTGGTGAGGAAACATTTGGCTGTATACCCAGAAGTGGTATGGCTGGGTCATGAGGTAGAGCTATTCCATGTTTTCTAAGATATTGCCAGGACTGACTTCCATAGTGGTTGTACAAGTTTGCACTCCCACCAACAATGGAGGAGTATTCCCCTTTCTCTAAAACCTCGTAAGCCTGTGCTGTCATTTGAGCTTTTGGTCTTAGCCATTCTGACAGGTGTGAGATGGAATCTCACAGTCATCTTGAGTTGCATTTCTCTGATGATTAAGGATGCTGAGCATTTCTTCAAGTGTCTCTCAGCCATTAGGGATTCCTCCTTTGTGAATTCTCTGTTTAGCTCTGTTCCCATTTTCTGATTGGATTCTTTGTTTCTTGGCATTTAATTTCTTGAGTTCTTTTTAAATTATGAATATTATCCCTCTGTTAGATGTGGGGTTGTTGAAGATTTTTTCCCAGTCTGTAGGTTGCCATTTTGTTCGAATGACAGTGTCTTTTGCCTTACAGAAGCTTTTCAGTTTCATGAGGTCCCATTTATTGATTGTTGGTCTTAGGTCCTGAGCTGTTGGTGTTCTGTTCAGGAAGTTGTCACCTGTGCAGATGAGTTCGAGGCTTTTCCCCACTTTCTCTTCTAGAAGATTTAGTGTGTCAGGCCTTTTGTTAAGGTCTTTGATCCTCTTGGACTTACATTTTGTACAAGGTGATAAGTATGGGTTTAATTTTATTCTTTTACATGTCGACATCCAATTGGACCAGCACCATTTGTTAAAGATGCTGTCCTTTTTTCATTGTATGGTTTTGACTTCTTTGTCAAATATTAAGTGACCATAGGTGTGTGGGTTCATTTCTGGGTCCTCAATTTGATTCCATTGATCCACTGGTCTGTTTCTATACCAGTACCATGCTGTTTTTATTACTATTGCTCTATAATATAGCTTGAAATCTGGGGTGTTGATACCTCCTGATGTTTTTTTTATTGTGTGAGATAGATTTAGCTATTCTGGGTTTTTTGTTATTCCATATGAAGCTGAGAATTTTTTTTAACGTCTGTAAAGAATTGTATTGGTATTTTGATTGGAATTGCATTGAATCTGTATATTGCCTTTGGTAGGATGGCCATTTTTATTATGTTGATTTTAAGTATGTGATCTTATTTAGTCCTCTCAACAACTCAGAAGGGTATTTTTTCTACCCATTTGGAGATGGGAACCCTGAAAATAAAATAGATACATTTACAGGCAACAGCAGACATTTAGGCAGTGGCCATGTAGATATCAAGGCGGCCCTTCCTACTACATGAACTCTGTTGTTGTTTTCACTGGCTTCCCTTTGTCATGTTCCCAGTCACTTGCATCAAAACAAGGCCACACTTAGAGCCAGTTGCTCACAGAGCCTGGTGTCCTTGTATTTAGCAATCCCTTTCTTAGAAACAGGCTATCTCCTTTGTTGAGTTTCGACCTACTATTAAAATTCCTGATAATAGCTCAAACTGCTGTCTAAGCAGTATTCGGATGATTACTTGCTATGAGAAATCACAGGAGAACTTACATTAGGTTCTAGAATAAACTGTAAGTTCCTACACTGTGAACCCCTTGCAATATCTGGGGTGCCTGAGACTAGAATTATAAGTGCATGCTCTGGGGAGGGGACAAGATGGTGGCGACCTACACTGACACATTTTGAACGCGGGAGAAAAGAGCCATAAAAAACACAGACTTTTTGGACACTGTGTAAAAACCGGAGGGGCTAGACCCTCCGGGAACACTCACAGCTCCCAAGGGACTGTTAAAAGTCCTAGGGTAAGGCTCTCCCCCCATCTCTCTCAGACACAGAAGCCACTAAATCCGGGATTCGGGAACTCTCATTTGGAGAGGTGCCTGGTAAGATCGATCCCAACTCACAGCAGGCAGAATCAGAGGCCACATGGCGATCGCCCACTAGCCTACTGGGCTCCCAACACCTCAGAAAGACGTTATAGCTACTTAGGAAACTTTGCAGGATAGTGGAAGTCTTAGCAAGGAAGAAACAGGGTGCTTGGTGGGTGGTCCACAGCCGCTTGGGCCGCGGAGGATCCGAGAGAACGGGAAGCGGGCAGGCAGAGCAATCAGGGTGGGAAGCAGGCACAGGTGGGCAGGAGGGCCCAGGGCTCTGCGCACCCACGGCAGAGCAGTTGGGGAGGGAGGCCCGCAGAGGCGGCGAGAGGGGCCAGAGATCCGCTTACCGCGGCTGAGCAGATAGGGAGGGAGGCCCACAAAGGTGGCGGGAGGGGCTGGGGCTACGTGCACCCAACGCAGAGCAGCTGGGGAGGGAGACCCGCACGGGCAGTGGGAGGGGCCGGGGCCACATGCACCCATGGCTGAGCAGACAGGGAGGGAACCCAGCACAGGCTGGTGGGGCTGAGGGGCCAGGCCTGTGGTGAGAAGCCTAGTGAGAAACCAGAAGTCACGGGACCATAGCTGTATTCTGGAAAATCCAGACATATTAGGTGTGGAGTCGGGCACTGTTGGCATTCGTGACAACAAACAAAGCCCACAGAATCTTTGCCTGGGCAAACAGGTACATACCATCAGAACCATTACAGGCTGATAACTCAGTGTGCAACATAGAGAAGTCTGAATTGGGAGCAGTGAAACAATCCCGGACCATTACTCACTACCTGGGAATAGGCTGCACCAGCTCACAGTGCTTCAGGCTATTAAAACCACAGTGACCTGAGATCCCCCTGTAGGCAACGACAGATAGCCAAGCAACTCGTCCCCTGCACCAAGCATCCTCTGTGGATCCAAGTACAGAAAACTACAAGAGCAGACAGCTAAACGCATCCATATGGTCAAAGGTCCAAGAAAAAATAGAAATCAAGGAAATATGACTCCAAAAAGCAGAATTATCCTAGCTCATCCAATTTGGATGACCTCACACCAACAGAAACACATGAAAACGATGACAATTCTTCATTATGGAAAGTGATAGAGTCCCTTCAAGAAGAACTTAAATCTATGAAGGAATTCAAAGAAGCCACAATTTTACAAGTCAAAACAATGAACAACACCATTAAAGAACTCCAAGCCAAGGTGACAGAGCTTGAACAGGAAAAGGACAAAGCAATGAAAGATTTTCAGACAAAAACAAGCAAGCTGGAGAAGGAAATGTACAAAACAAACAATACCATACAAGACATGAAAATAGAAATAGAAACAATAAACAAAACACAGTCAGAGTTAAAAGAGGAAGTGGAGAATCAAGGGATGAGAACAGGAACTATGGATGTGAGTATCAAAAATAGGATGCAAGAGATGGAAGACAGGATCTCAGGCATGGAAGATTCGATGGAAGAAATCAGTACAACATCCAAAGAAAATGAGAAGGCTAAAAAATCTCTCACCCACAACATCCAAGAAATCAAGAACTCAATGAAAAGACGGAACCTAAGAATTATATGTATAGAGGAAAGAAAAGACTCCCGACTCCAAGGTCCAGGAAATATTTTCAACAAAATCATAGAAGAAAACTCCCCAATCCTGAAAAAAGAGATGCCAATAAAAATCCAAGAGGCTTACAGAACACCGAACAGATTAGATCAGAAAAGAAACTCCACTCGCCACATAATAATTGAAACACCAAATGTACAGAACAAAGAAAGATTATTAAAAGCTGTAAGAGAAAAAGGTCAAGTCACATACAATGGCAGACCCATCAGAATTACACCTGATTTCTCCTCAGAAACTTTAAAAGCTAGAAGGGCCTGGACAGATATCCTACAAGTCCTGAGAGATCATAGGTGCCCAGCCAGACTACTTTACCCAGCAAAACTCTCTATCAACATAGATGGAGAAAACAAGATATTCCATGACAAACTCAAATTTAAACAATATCTCCCCACAAACCCAGCCCTACAGAAAATCCTAGAAGGAAAATTCCAACCCAGAGAAGAAAACTTCACCCAAGAAAACAAAGGGAATAGAAAACCCCTCAGCAACTAAACCAAAAGAGGCACAGGACCATCACCTATACCAAACTAATGGGAAATAACAACCCCAGGTCACTAATATCCATCAACATCAATGGACTCAACTCCCCAATAAAAAGACACAGGTTTACAGAGTGGAGCCACAAGGAAGACCCGTCCTTTTGCTGCATACAAGAAAAACATCTCACTACCAAAGATAGACACTACATCTGAGTAAAGGGCTGGGAAAAGGTTTTCCAAGTAAATGGACCCAGGAAGCAAGCTGGAGTAGCCATTCTAATATCAAACAAAACAGACTTCCAACTGAAGTTAATGAAAAAAGACAAAGAAGGGCATTATATACTCATTAAAGGGAATATTCATCAAGAGGAAATCTCAATACTGAACATCTATGCCCCAAATACAAAATCACCTACTTTTGTAAAAGAAACACAACACATTAGTAGTGGGAGACTTCAACACCCCACTCATAACAATGGACAGATCATCAAGACAGAAGACAAACAGAGAAATATTGAGTCTAACAGAGATCATGAAACAAATGGACCTAACAGATATCTACAGAACGTTTCACCCAAACACAAAGGAATACACCTTTTTCTCAGCACCCCACGGAACCTTCTTCAAAATCGACCACATAGTTGGACACAAGGATAGTCTCAATAGATACAAGAAAATTGAAATAACACCTTGTATCTTATCAGACCACCACAGAATAAAGCTGGTCTTCAACAGCAAAAGAATCAACAGAAAGCCTTCACACACATGGAAATTGAACAGCTCCTTACTGGATGACCACTGGGTCAGGGAAGAAATAAAGAAGGAAATCAAAGACTTCTTAAAATCCAACAACAATGAAGACACAACAGACCCAAACCTATGGGATACAATGAAAGCTGTGCTATGAGGAAAGTTCATAGCACTAAGTGCATTCAAAAAGAAAATTGTGACAGCTCATATTATTGAACTAACAGCTAAGCTGGGTGAATAGGAAAAAAAAGAAGCAAACACTCCCAAGAAGAGCAGAAGGCAGGAAATCATCAAAAGTAGGGCTGAAATCAACAACTTAGAATCAAAAAGAACTATACAAAGAATCAATGAAACCAGGAGTTGGTTCTTCGAGAAAATCAACAAAATAGAGAGACCCCTAGCCAAATTAACTAAAAGGCAAAGAGAAAGAACCCAAATCAACAAAATCAGAAATGAAAAGGGAGAAATAACAACAGACATTGAGGAGATCCAGAAAATATTCGGGTTCTACTTTAAAAATCTATATGCCACCAAATTTGAAAACCTAAGCGAAATGAACAATTTCCTCGATAAACTGCACCTACCAAAATTAAATCAAAATCAGATTAACAGCTTAAACAGCCCAATAACACCCAAGGAAATAGAAACAGTCATTAATAATCTCCCAACCAAAAAAAGCCCAGGGCCAGATGGCTTTAGCACGGAATTCTACCGGACCTTCAAAGAGGAACTAACACCATTATTCTTCAAACTCTTCCACCACATAGAAACAGAAAGAACACTGCCAAACTCATTCTATGAGGCCACTGTCATTCTGATTCCTAAACCACACAAAGACACAACAAAGAAAGAGAACTTCAGACCAATTTCCCTCATGAACATAGATGCAAAAATACTTAATAAAATACTAGCAAACCGAATTCAAGAACACATCAAAAGTATCATACATCATGATCAAGTAGGCTTCATCCCAGGAATGCAGGGATGGTTCAATATATGAAAGTCTATCAATGTAATTCACCATATAAACAAGATGAAAGAAAAAAACCACATGATAATCTCGCTAGATGCAGAAAAAGCATTTGACAAAATCCAACACCCCTTCATGCTAAAAGTTCTGGAGAGAACGGGCATACAAGGACCATACCTAGAAATAATAAAGGCAATATACAGCAAGCCAGTGGCCAATATCATATCAAATGGAGAGAAGCTTGAAGCATTTCCTCTAAACTCAGGGACAAGACAAGGATGTCCACTTTCACCATATCTCTTCAATATAATACTTGAAGTCCTTGCTAGAGCAATAAGACAACTAAAGGAGATCAAAGGGATAAACATTGGAAATGAAGAAGTCAAATTATCCGTATTCGCAGATGATATGTTAGTATACATAAGCAACCCCAAAAACTCCACCAAAGAACTCTTACAGCTGACAAACACCTTCAGCAAGGTGGCTGGATACAAATTTAATACAAAAAATGAGAAGCCCTTCTTTATCCAACAAACAAATATACCGAGAAAGAAAGAAGGGAAACAACCCCCTTCACAATAGCCACAAACAATATAAAATACCTGGGGTAACTCTAACCAAGCAAGTAAAGGACCTATACAACAAGAACTTCAAGCCCCTGAAGAAAGAAATGGAAGGGGCCTTTAGAAGATGGAAAGATCTCGCATGCTCATGGATAGGTAAGATCAACATAATAAAAATGGCTATCCTACCAAAAGCAATATATAGATTCAATGCAATTCCTATCAAAATACCAACACAATTCTTTATAGACCTGGAAAAAAACTATTATCAACTTCATATGGAACAACAAAAAGCCCAGAATAGCTAAATCAATCCTGTACAATAAAAAGGCATCTGGAGGTATCACCATCCCAGATTTCAAGCTGTACTACAGAGCAATCGTAATAAAAACAGCATGGTACTGGTATAGAAACAGACCAGTGGATCAATGGAATCGAACTGAAGACCCAAACATGGACCCACACACCTATGGCCAACTAATCTTTGACAAAGAAGCCAAAACCGCACAATGGAAGAAGGACAGCATCTTCAACAAATGGTGCTGGTCCAACTGGATGTTACTTGCAAAAGAATGAAATTAGACCCATACCTATCACCTTGTACAAAACTTAAATCCAAGTGGATCAAAGACCTTAACATAAGGCTGGCCACACTAAGTATACTAGAACAAAAAGTAGGAGAAACCCTCGAACTCATTGGCACAGGTGACAACTTCCTGAACAGAACACCAACAGCTCAGGACCTGAGATCAACAATCAGTAAATGGGACCTCATGAAACTGAAAAGCTTCTGTAAGGCAAAGGACACTGTCATTCGAACAAAATGGCAACCAACAGACTGGGAGAAAATCTTCACCAACCCCACATCTGATAGAGAGCTATTATCTAAAATCTACAAAGAACTCAAGAAAGTAAATGCCAAGAAACCAAAAATCCAATCCAAAAATGGGAGACAGAACTAAATAGAGAATTCACAAAGGAGGAATCCCTAATGGCTGAGAGACACCTGAAGAAATGCTCAACATCATTAATCATCAGAGAAATGCAACTCAAGACGACCCTGAGATTCCATCTAACACCTGTCAGAGTGGCTAAGATAAAGAGCTCAAATGACAGCACATGCTGGCGAGGGTGTGGAGAAAAGGGAACCCTACTCCATTACTGGTGGGAGTGCAGGCTTGTGCAACCACTATGTAGGTCTGTCTGGAGATATCTTAGAAATCTTGGAATAACCTTGCCTCAGGACCCAGCCATACCACTTCTGGGTATACACCCAAAGGACCCCTCACGGAGACATTGGGAACTCTCCTCATCTATGTTCATAGCAGCCTTATTTGTAATAGCTAGAAACTGGAAACAACCCAGATGTCCCTCAACTGAAGAATGGATTAAAAAAACTGTGGTACATCTACACAATGGAATATTACTCAGCTATCAGAAACAATGAAATCATGCAATTTGCAACCAAATGGATGGATCTAGAGAAGCTCATCCTTCATGAGCTAACTCAGACTCAGAAGGATGCACATGGCATCTATTCACTTATAGTAGGATTTTAGCTATATCGTACAGAATATCTGTACTACAACCAACACACCAAAAGGAACACGGAAATAAACTTTTTTTCTCTTTTTCTTTTTCCTTTTCCTGTTTTTCTTTTTCCTTTTCCCTTTTCTTTTTCCTCTCTTTTTTGTTGTTATTCTTTGTTTTTGTGGGTTTGTGTGTTTGTTGGTCTTTTTTTAGTATTCCCCCAGTAGCAAGGAGACACCTTTCACTGGCAGTACTGCCTCGTAGGCCCCCGGTGTTTGAAGAGGCTCTTGGCCTTCATATGACTCCTGATCTGTGGTGAGAGACTGTTATGCAGGGACACTCCACCCAAGAGGAACAGGACGGAAGGGTCAGGGGGTAGAGCATGGGAGGGTGGGGCTGGGAAGCGGGAAAAGAGGACAATATGATAAGGATGTAACCTGAAGCAACAAACAAATAAATTTATTAATTTAAAAAAAGCAGGTAACAATGCTAAAACACTGTAAATAAAATAAAGGATACAGCAGTTCAACCTCGTTTTATAAACCTCCAAGTGTCGAAAACACGTAGAACTAAGGTAAAATACATGAGAATTGTGGTGTTAACCCATGCCTTTAACTTCAGCAGAGACGGGAGGAGCACCATAGAGTTAGTGGCCTTATAAATTCTAGAGTTACACGGAACAGGTTGGTCAGGGTGCACACCCTTAATCCCATCATTCAAGAAGAGTACACCCTTAATCCCAACACACTAGAGACAGAAACAGGCAGATCTCAGAGCTCAAGGTCAGCCTGATACAAAACAAACTCTAAATAGAGAAAAACTTTGATCCAGGAGTGGTGGAACACATTTTTAATCCCTTCAGATGGGAACCACAGGTCTCTGATCCCAATAATTAGAATGCAAAGACACACACATAGGATTTGGAAAGACATAAGTTTAAAGGCTACTTACAAAAGGCCTACTCAATACAAACAAATTGTCCTTTGAGATCTCAAAATATATACACTAATGCTGGTTTAGCTCCAAAATAACAAAATAATTTCTTCTTTAACCCAGATTGAAAGATAACACTTTATATAATTTCAAAAAAACAAATTTGCTTCAGGAGAAATATTACATAGCCCCCCCCCCCAAAAAAAAGAGGGAATTGTCCCAGAGTTAGGATTAGGGCAGGGCTCTGTTCTTATCTTTCCAGGAGAATAAAAGCATCCATTCAAGGAACCCAGGGACAACTGGACAATGGAAACCTCAGCAGAAAACAGAATCAGTCACCAAAGAAGACGAGTGACCCAGTTGATTCAGCCTGACAGACTCCCTCAATAGCTGTCTCCATCAAAAGCCTATAACCACAACAATTCAATATCGCTAAGACCGTTCAGCTCTACATAATGCCCCAACCAGAACCTCAGTAAAGCCTGCAAGATCAGCTTCTGCCTACAAACTCCTTAGGACATCTAAACAGCTGAGAACAGAAGGACTGAACATAAAAGGATTGTACTAACATTTTTAACCATTTTTCCATTTTGGTTCGGGCCCCAAACAGGTTTACTACGACCCAAATCAGTAGGAAGTCATTTTAAGAGAGCGACGTCCCATTCCCAGAGGGTGGGGAGGGTGTTTCTCTGCCCACCCCCCTTTTTGGTTAATAGAAGGAAAACTGAATACTCTGTTATTTAGGGGAAGAGATTACAAGCTGTTAAATGGTCCTGTTTAATGGGTTTTGGAGGTTAGACTCAGGGACTTCCTACTTTTCCTCTTCTGTATCCTTCTTTCTCTCCTATGTAGGAGTGCATGGACTTGAGAAAAATGAGACATAGACATAGCACAGGAAGAACCAAGAAGAAGGGACAGATTATTGAATATGCCCTTATACCTTTGTATATTGATACAAAATTAGTAGTATATTTGGCTAAAGTGGTATTGACCATTGTTTATTGTGCAAAAATAAGATCATATTGGACTACATCGGTATTGATCTTTGTATATTGATACAAGATTAAGATTATAGTTGGCCACAATGGTATTGACCCTTGTATATGGACGTAATATTAAGACTGTATTGGGCTACATAGGCATTGATCTTTGTATATGGATACAAAATTAAGAGTATATTAACCACAAGTGAATAGATCTTTGTATATTGATACAAAATTAAAGGTAATGTTTCCTAATGGTATCATACCTAGACATACTTAAAAATAAAATGTGAAGCTCTGGCCTCTTGATACCAACCGTCTAAAACTGTTTAGGATAGTTAAGAAAAACAAACTCCTAGTCATGCAAACATGTCACTTTGTTAGCTACTATGACAGTCTATCACAGATATTCTCTAAACTACTCAGTAATCAAGTTGTTAAGAGACAAGCAACATTTGCTTATCTAAATACAAGAGATGGATAGGGCATCTTCAAAAACCCCAAGAGATCTGCAGAATATGTCATTCAAAGATGTTATATTAAATTAAGATTTTTTTTGATATCAAGACATATCAGCTCCTGACAGCACCCCCTATTCTACTCCAAGTAGAAGATAAGCATCGAAGAATCTCCAGTGTGAGATGGTTGAATTAGTGGCAAGCCTATCTCTTGGCATGAAAAAACTCCTTGCTTCAACTGCAGACAGACTGCTGTCCAAAAAGACAAAACTTGGTAGCAGGGAAGTCGACAGCCTAGCTCTGCCAAGACAGGTTAGGTAAGTCCTTCACAATTCCTGCTCTACAATCAATGTCTGTCAGAGAAACAGGACCAAAAGCCTGAAGACTGATGCTGGAATGTGTGGAGAGAAAAGGGGAACTGTCCAGGCAGTCACTGGTTTGTCATTTCTTAGTATTGAAAGCTGCAGGCCCTGTACTTCCTATATAATCAGATATATTTATCCCTCTTAGGTCTCTGAGGTGGTTGAAGAATAGACAGCTAGAGTCTCATAGTTAAATTTTGAGTTGTTTAGGAATCAAGAGGGTGTTCTAGATCTAAGAAGATGGTTATAATAGTGATGCAAGTTAGTATGAAAGCTAAGTCAGTTATAGAACTTTAAATTCATGGAGATGGTTAGATGGTAGAATGTTAAAGCCAGGGGCCTAATATGTATGAACTGGACATTGGGAAGGTATACTGGGCCATTTAACTCTCATAAATGTGGCATATTTATTTCTGTTGTTTTGTATAGTATTTACGGTTATTAGAGAAGGAACCATTTGTTGGACTGAAAGGGGAAGCTGTTGGGGGGAAGAGGGTGGAAGGGTGGGACAGGAAGGGGGAATAGGGAACGGTTTGTGACTGAGATGTAACTTGAAGAAAAAAATAAAGTATTTAATAAAAAAAAATAAGTGCATGCTCTGCACAGCTTTTGAATCACCAACCTACCGCCTGGAAATAGCTGCCCACAGGGAGAGCAGAGCTAGCTGCAACTCAGTAATTGCCTTCTACAAGTTATCTTCAGGAACATGGGTAGATTTTTCTATAATAACTCATGGACTAGAGGAAAATGCTTTATTGATTTCCAAAATGAGAAGAGAACTATTCTTCTAGCTCAGCAAATAACAAAAGTGGGTTCTTTTGCACATAGAGAAGTGTTGTTTCTGCAGTTGAATACTCTTGAAAATTGGTAATTTGGCACAGCTCTACTCACTGGTACTAAGGGAATACTCCTTCAGAGATGGGAGAACTGCTTCCAAAATAGCCTATTTGTTGATACAGCAGTGAGCTACAGAGACTTAATTGAATAATTTCTTGTTTCAGAATTCACCTCGTATACCATTGCAGAAGGCAGAAGTGCTGGCCTTAATCCAAAAGAAACTTGGGATTTTTCTTTTCTTATAGAATATGACTTCTTGCATACTCATAGCTCAGAAATCACTCCAGAGAAAGGAAACGGAGGTAAGCTAATTTCATATGATGGCAATGGAAGCAAACGAAACTTTAAAACTTTGGAAAGAAAGCCTGAGGTCTTTATTAGAAAGGCAAAGTAATAGATAAGGGAACGAGGGAGAAATTTAGTCCCAAGCCATTATGAAAGAGAGTTGACACTTTATTAGATCATCACCAGACCAGTAAGACCATTAAGATCTAATTCTCAAGTGTGAAGCAAAATACTGATCCAGTGTTTTTGTTTTTTAACTAATATATGAAAATATAGATACTGTAACTCTGAACACAATATTGCCTCTGGCTATGAACATACTGACTGTATATGAAAATATGATGAGTGCATATTTGTGTAGCTGCATGCTTATTTCACAAGGTTTGATTTATTTGTTGTTAGTTACTTAATTTGTTTTTGAGACAGTGTCTCTCCATTCAGTTATATGACTAGCCTGAAACTCATTATGTTGAATAGGCTGGGCTCAAACTCACAGAGAATAGGTTTATCCCTGCTACCAGAGTACTGAGATTAAAAGGTATGAGCCACCACACCCAGATAAAAATGTAAATTTTGAAAAGAAATTACTTTAAATAACTTAAAAATGAAGAATCCAATGCAATAACTGGGCTTAACCGATCTTTTTCACACATGGAAGATCATTTTTGGGTCAGCAGAGAATCGTATAAATAGTAGACTTTCTGTTGAAAATATCTTCTTATATATTTGTTTAAAAATATTTACAACAGAAGGTGAACTGTATAAATATAATGTATCTGACAATGGACTAAGGGATTAGGCCTTTAAAAGAATACCTCAGAGCTAAGGATGTGGCCACATTGGTAGAATGCTTGACTAACATGAATGAAGCCCTGTGTTAGGTTTCCAGCACTGTATAAAATGTGTATAGTTGTACATCTTATAATCCAAGCACTATGAAGGTGGAGATAAGAGGATCAGAAGTTCAAGGATATGTTCCTTAGTCACTTTATGAACTGGAGGTAAGTCTGCAACATGTAAGGACTTATCTCAAAAAAAAAAAACAATTTAAATAGAATACTGTAGAAAATATTGTCACGACTCTTTATGATAGCCTGAATGAAAACTTGAAAAACTCTAATATCATATATATTTGGCCCTGCTTTTGAAAATTACAAAAATAAGTATTTTCTAAAAATAATAAAGATGTTGGGCCCAGGACCATTGAAACTTACCCCTAAATCTTAGTTGAATGGTAAGTTACTTTATTCAAATGAAAATCTTTGGCCTCCATTTTCTTCTTTATAAATTGCAAACACAAAGATACTCCAAGAATTGTGTTGCTTCTAGCTGTTAAACTTTTCTATCTCCTTACAATACAGCCTATAGCTTCTTTTGAAATTTAAGTCAGATCAAGTCCTTATGCCCCAAAGCGTCCAATAGCTGTGCAACTTGTTCATCTTACTAAATTTTGTTGTCACACAGAACTCCCATTCTTTTCAGTGCCCTATAAGGAACACAATGACCCACAAGACCTGCCCTTCATCTTTGTCTACAAAGCATTCCCTAACTCATTCCATGTTCCAGGAACTACCCTCCTGATTTGACCAGCCACATTAGACATTTACTCACCTCAGGGCCTTTGCACACATTTCCACTGTCTAGCAGATTCATAAACAGCTTCCTCCCTAATTTCCTTCAGTTTTAGCTTAAACCTCCCCTTCTTATGAAAGCTTTCCCTGCCAGACTTTCTTACAGAAGACATCAGAGAATGAACAGTTTTAAATGAGATAGTCAGGGAATTGGAATATTTGTCCTGAATACTTTCTTTGCCCCATCAATTTAGCAGACCACTTTTCATTCACCTTCAAAACTGAACTCTGTCATTATCACTTACACAGAAAACCTTTGCTGACTATAATAAGCTGTCCTATACTAATTCCTCACACTCCCTTCTATGACCCTTCATTGCAGTTCTCACAATAGCAATTTTATAATGTTGATCAATGCTGTTTTTCTCAGTAGACTATAAGCGTGATGAAAATACAGAACTTCATTTACTGTTATACTTTCAGCGTGCTCCCAAGGCCTAACATATAATAAAATTGTTCAATACGTGCCTCTTGAAAGGTGACTATAATGGCTTCATGTGAAGGCGCTGTGGAAGAAAGAAGGAAGTCCAATGTTGTGAGACTCAGGGACCCAACTGCATTGCAATCTTGCCTTAACAGACAACTAATGTAGCAGAAAAGACCACATTAGAAACAACAGTCCTAGTGTAAAAGCCTCTCCCCACACTGTGCTGACACTGAGAAGAGCAACTGAAAAGAACCACAGTGAAGTTCAAAGGCATGTTGGGAAGTTATACACTGTTGGAGTGCATGCTCTCCTCATTTGCAGTCACATATACATTTTAAATCGTGTAAGTTATACAAATGTTATTAAATTAGAAACATTTTCCACTATTATATTTGACAATTATACACATCTTTTAAATGTGTATTCTTAACATATCCTGTATCTTCATAGTAGTCATTTCTCCCTCTTGTTAAAATTCTTTTTCAGAGGTGAGGTAAGAGACTTTTGTTTCTTAAAAGTCCCAGTTATGATATGAAAATGTTTTTGTTTTGATACCATGTGTGGGACTGCTTCAGTAGGTCCATAGGCACAAACTATTAAACTGAGCTCGCAGGGGCATGGCTTAGCCAGATGCAGAAAATTTAATTCTGAGGACTCAGGAGAGGGTGTAAAAAGCTAGTGAGAGCTCCAAAGAAGTAGCCATGCTCTGAAGAAGGAAGAGGTTGCTGCTCTCCCTGCTGCTACTCCCCTGAACTGCTAATGTTTGCTCCTGTTGCTGTGTTGGCTGTTTCCTTAATTGCTGTGGCTGGTTTGCTGGTTTGACTGCTGGATATCTGGACTCCTGAGTTTGTTATTTCCCTAAAAAAAAAAAAAAGAACCCAATGGCCTTAAGCAATAGGAAGTAGAGCAAAGAGTACTCTGTCCCTTTCCCCTTTAACCCTCTTTCTCTCCCCCTTAGTATTGGGGAGTTGGAAGGAACGAAGGTTGGAAGGGAGGTAGCGGTATTAGGTATGGTAAAATAATTAGAGTGTATAATTAAATAAAAATAGTTTTAAAAAAGCCACTTTCAACACAGAGAACCTCACCCTGTCTTTCTGTTCAGTTGAGATTTACTCATTCTGAATTTATTTCTATGTCAAACCACAAGTGGCTGTTTCCATAGACTTTTGATAATTTCATTTTCCTCTTATTTCCATAGTTGTAGAATTAGAGGGAGGAGGTGAGAAGATCTGGGAAGAGTTGAGGAAGGGGGGAAGACATGATCAAAATATATCACATGAAAAACATTTTAAATAAAAAACAAAACTTAACTGTTTTCAGGACCTCACTGTTTTCAAAGAAATTATCATTAAAGACGTGTTTACAATGCCCTCACCTATTTGTAATCTTAAGATCATCCACTGGGGAAAAATACTAAACTTATGATTTTTTTGCCCTTAAAATTACATCACTAATTAATTATGTCAGTGACTTGTATTAACATACAAAAGTGCCACTGATTGAAATCAGCTTAGTGCTGCTCCTCTGAAACATCCATTGCTCTTCATAATATGATATGAAAAGAATATTCCCTTAGTAACTTCCCATATAAAGAATGGGGTAACAGTATTAGGAAAAAAAAAACCACCTTAGCTTGAAGTATATTTGATACTTGGGGTATTGTTACAGACAGCTAAAAACAAAGACCTTATACATGTAATACACCTGACACTTAAAATGTAAATTCTCCAAAAGCAAATTTCCAATCTTTTGTGGACACCAACTGGGTATTCTAATTTTTTCTAATTCTTAAATTTAGTACTCAGAAGTACCAAAGCCCCAAAGATTCCAGCTCAATCATGGGTCACATGCCCACACCCTCACCCTTTGTCTGACTGAAATACAAATTGCAGCTCAGCACAAGACCCTCCTTGATAATTTTTCATTATAACTTGCCAACTCAGAGAAACACTTTACTTAGACTTACAGTCTCTGCTAATGGACCATCATAACAAACAAAAATTGGTCATTATACAAAGAGGTCCTTGGGACAAGTTCTGTGTATCTCCAGACAGTAGGATCCTCTTGTTTCTGTGAAGAGGGCATGGACCACATTCTCAGCACATGGATGAATCCGAGGATCCAGAAGCCTTCCAGGTGCCTTTGTTTAAGGTTTTACAGAGGCTCAGTTATATTGTTATTGGAATCTAAACCATTAGTTGTTGAAGATTAAACTCAGTCTATATAGCCCTTAGCATCCCAGTGGGCATGTACATGTGTGTAAATGGGGTGAGTACCAAAGTTCTGATCTTCTGGTTGCATGGCTAGCTCCATTAACAGCCAACTCCCTTACTGAAGCTATGTAAAATCTGGGCCACTGCTCATGTCATTAGCATGCAGAAGGCAGTCTTGGCATTCTGGAGATTTGAAGGTACATGGACACTATAGTGACAGCACAGAATATGCTAACAAAACTTGTCCTCATCAGTCTTATCACTCAAAAAGTTGGAAGCATTTTTTGAGAATTCTGTGCCAGAAAAATGGAATGCAGAGACCCAGTGCACTGCTTTTACTCTGTCACAAAAACTAAAACACATTGCAGCCTTTGTAGAGCTGACTGTCTTGAGGGTGAAGTCTATGCACCAAGACACAAACGCAATTCAGTGTAACTAGCACTGCGTTATGTGGAATGCATAGTGTAGGGGAGGCATATACATTGACTCCAGAAAGCCTGAGAGGACTGTCCTGAAAGAATTACATAGATAATCCCTAAAGAGCAAGGTATAGGTGAAATTTATGTCACTCATGGGGCAAAGGAGCAGACTGTGCAGATGACATGCATATAACAGACATAAGCAGTAATGTAGGTGGAAAGTCTACCTTATATGCCACGCCATGGAAACAG
>CAJQZJ010033828.1:1519466-1572038 GCA_907164525.1 Lophiomys imhausi | reverse complement strand
ACCTTATATGCCACGCCATGGAAACAGCCTCCTGCCTTTGGCTAAAAAAAAAAGCATCTGGTGTGGGTTTTTGTTTGCTTGTTGTTGTTGGGTTTAATTCTTTCCCATGTTGCAAGCTGGTAAGAACGTTGATGAAAAACACAGAATTCGTGTTTTTGAAAGCTCTAGTGTTATTCAGGACAATATGGTCTCTCCCTGACAGAGGGAGATATACCAGGAAGAAGCATCATTCATATTAAAGGCCATATTTTTGATCATTTTCAAAGTGCATGAATTTCTTCAGTGCAAATTCATTTCAAAGAGCCGTATTAGTGAAGTGTTGTTGGCACTTCTTCAGGCAGAGCCCCTCAAGGGTGAGGTGTCGCCAAATCCAGCTTTGCCAGGAGGTCTGTAGTATTTGGGACACACCTGTTAAATGGACCTGAGGTGTGCTTCCTAGAGTGCCATCCTCATTCAAAAATACATTTTGACGTTTGGCTGGATCACAGGAAAGATATGAAGTGGAAAGCGGAGCACAGGACTGAGCAAGTTGCCAGGTTCCTCCTAGCGACTGTGAAACTTACAGTCAGGCAAACCAAGAAACTATCATGTGATGAAACTGTTGAGAACCAAACACCTATCTGGCACATGGTCCTGGGCTCTCTTGAACAATTTTCTAATTGTATCTTGTAGCCATGAGCTTTGAACATTTAGTCAATATGCATAAAATTAAAACTCTAGCAATAGGAGGGGAGATAGAGGAAAGCCCTCAATTAGGATGTGATAACCATGAAATTGTGTTTAGAATTTAACAAAATAAATGAGTTGAAACTTTAGGACACAAATAGGGTCAATAGTTCAGCAAACTTCATGCAGAACTCCTGAATTGGGAATCTTCAGAATTTTTCTGCTGTGGTAGAGAACTGGCCCCAGAGTCGGGGAAACACCAACCAGAACATCAAGGTCTTATTAATTAATTTCAATTCTCAACTCCAGAGAACTGCAATCACACAAGGCCAACAAGATATTACAAACCACTATGGGATGGAAAACAATTTTCTTGAACAAAATGTGATATGAGGTAGAGGAAATAGAGCTGGCCAGGGAATTTAGAGTTCTGGAATTTTGGCTTTTTCTTTTCTGTTTGGCAAGGTCATTTCTAAAATATGAGGACCAAACCATATTGATGTTTCCAGAACCTACATGTGCATCAGATGAATCAGAGATGTTTGTTTAAAAATGCAGAAACCATGGCAATGTAGAGTGTAGCATAGCATTCACAAAAGCCTGCCTAAGGTTCTAATACCCCATGAACCCAGTGTGATGGCACACTTCTGTAATCCTAGCACTTGGGAGGTAGAGGTAGCAGACTCAGAAATTCAAGGTCATCTCAGATACATAGTTAAGAGTCCTGCCTGGGCTATAGACCCTTTCTTAAACAACAAACAGATGAACAACAAGAGCAAATATGCAAAACCATTGTCTTCATGCCATGGTTACTGAGTCATCATCTCCCTGGAACATTCTTATAAATCCACACTTCTATTAAGTTTCCCAAGAAATTATATTATGGTAATTTACTGCAGGACCACTTGCCACAGTCTAGAAATCTCCAAATTAAGTGATCCATAACTCACTTCAACTCAAAGTTTTTCTGATTCTGTAATCAAATATGACCCATAAAATATATATTCCCAAGAAGAAGCTTAGTATGAAATCATTTCCTGATTGATCAAAAGTGCTTGAGTTAATAAATCTACACAATATTTCTAAGATTCTCCCTGCAACTGATTCTCAGATGGATGCTTAAGTACCTCAGGGAGCAGAACTAGCTTGTGCCCTCTTGATGGGACTCCCAGATTTGCATATTTGGAAAAAAAAAGTTCTTTGGCTAATGTGTTCTAGATGCACCAATTTCCTAGCAAATAGTGTAGCTAGACTTGCCTAATTAATGTGCTATTTACCTGTTGATTAAGAAATGACTTTCTGTTACTTTATTTCCTGATACAGGATCTTGATTAGACCTTCATGGAGGCATTTCAAGTCAGAGACAAACTAAAAAGCCTGAACTTCTCTGGTAAACACACACACACACACACACACACACACAATGGGACAAAATGGGACTGTAAAATTATAAAATGTCTTGCCAAAAATGACCAAACTCTGATCTTGAATGATGTCTCTTAGCCTATAATATTCACAATATAGAAACTAAAAACTATGTAGGAAAGTTCTGAAACTTAGAATGTAAAAAAGAGACAAATTATTTAATTAAAATATTACACAAAACACACAGTAAAATCAGTTTGTTTCCACATGCTAATACAGATATCCAAAATACACCCTATGTGTATTGGCAGGCTTGTGCATCTTCCAGTAGGGTAGAGAATAACAGTTCTTTTGTTGTCTAAATACTTAAACTTCTAAACATATTATTGGTTATGAAGATATGCAATTAAATTTCACACATTCAGTTGGCTTTTCATGAACAATCTAAAAAAAATTCTCATAACGTCAGATAATTCTTCAATAAAATTCAAAACTAGAGTCAGAATATATATGCACGAGGGGGTAGTATTATGTGGTAGCAAAAACATAGGCACTGTTCCTGGGACAGACTGCTTGTAGTCCTTTGGCCACACTGGAATCCTGTATTTCAGACTTTGCTATATCCAGGAGCTCCCTTAGGAGTTGGAGAACAGATCTTTACTTTATGTTATCCACAAACCCAAGAACTCCTTGTTTTCATAATAGAGATTCATTAAAACTCTCTCTCTCTCTCTCTCTCTCTCTCATCTTGTGTGTATGTGTGTGTGTGTGTGTGTGTGTGTGTGTGTGTGTGTGTAGGTCATACTACTAGGACAATTATGTGAAAACCACTGTTTTAAATGTAACTAAATTATTATTTGACATTGCTTTAAAAACAAATAATAAATTAGGGGAGTTTCAGTCCATGAATATATTAAGCTTGTCTTTCACTTAATAATCCTGACTACTTCAAAGACAAGGTCTTTAGCTTTCTGTGGTCTCAAACTTTCTATATAGTGACAGATGATCTTGAACTTCTGATCTTTTTGCCTCTTCGGAAGTGCTTAGGGTCACAGAAGTGTATTACTGTTCCCAGTTTATGGAGTGCTGGGATCAAAGCCAGGGATTGATGCATGCTAGGCAAGCAGTCTATCAATTGGGCTTCATCTCAAGCTCAATAAAGCTCAAATTTATGAAGGGAAGGATATATAGTCTGTACAGAAAGAATGACAAGAAACGGCCACTGAAAACACTGGCAACAAGATCTACAGGCAGTCTCCAAAAGTAGTAAGAAAATGGTATGAACAGTAGCAGCACACATGGAGATTACCGTAGGAGAAAAATGCAATATTTTCAAAGATCTGTGTGTCTCTCTGTGTGTGTATGTGTATGTTCACGAATTTGGAGATAGCAGAAGAGGATGTTGAATCTGCTGGAGCTGGGGGTACAAATGGTTATAATCCTCTGGACATTGGTGCTTGGAAATGAACCTGGGTCCTTGGCAAGAGCATCAATGCTCTTAATGGCTGAGCCATGTCTCTAGCTCAAAGATAATTTAATACTCTGGGAAGCAAGTCCTGATCAGTATCTATATTGAGGTAGTGGTCTATTTTGTTACTAGTTGGATTATTTTGAGATATTACTTAATATCTCTGGAATTGACATTCCTATAGTTACTGTTAACAGTTAAATTTATAAACATACATACAGAGACTTCACGCTTTTATGTGTTTAATGTAATGTGCAAGAAATTGAGGGTAGTACCTAGAAATCTATAAACAAAAAATTTTTTAAATATAATGTCAGCTATTTTTCGTTATATTAAATACACTGAGGTTGTATCTTCCCCATCATCTTTCTGTTGAGAATATAAAATGCATATTTCACTGGGATGTTCTTGGTATGATAGGTGTCCTCATTAGTGGACCACTAATATTCAATTTGACAGGAAAGTCTTGACTGAGGAATTGCCTAGATGAGAAGGCTTGTGAACATGTCTGTGGTGGTTTTCCTTGATTGGTAATTGAGGTAGAGGGGCCACATTCACTATGGTACCACCCAGAAGCAAGTACTCATGACTTTTATAAGAAAAACAGCTAAGTATGAGACCACCCTCAAACTTGCTAGCAAGCATCATTGTCTTTGACACCTTCTATACTTCCTTGGCTGAACAGTGAGTTCTTTGGTCAGATGTATTGTTGTATGGAATAGCAAACAGGCTTACCTTTGCTGCAGTGATCTGTTATATATTCTAAATGTTAATTAACCTGCTCCCCGCATGCCTTTAATCCCAGCACTTGGGAGGCAGAGGCAGGCGGATCTTTGCGAGTTCGAAGCCAGCCTCGTCTACAAAGTGAGTCCAGGACAGCCAGGGCTATACAGAGAAACCCTGTCTCGAAAAACCAAAAAAAAAAAAAAAAAAAAATTAACCTGCTCCCAGAGGTCTTCTTGATGTACACCAAGTAATGCTGTGTTACCTTGCTTTCTAATCACTGTCTTCTATTGGCTTTAATAAAATGCTAAGTCCTATGATTGATCAGAGAGAGAAGTAGGAAGGGAAAGGGTTTATGGGGTTCTGGGGTAGACAGAAAGGATTGTGTGAAGGAGAAGCCAGACAGGAAGAGAAGAAAGACATGATGGGGTAAATGGAAGAAGACCATTCCATGTGGCCAGGAACATCAGCATATGTGGAGAAAAACAGCCCAAGGGGATATATATATATATATATATATATATATATATATATATATGGTTTTATTTGAGGATGTTTCCTCATCTATGTTTATAGTGGCCCTATTTGTAATAGCTAGAAACTGGAAACAACCCAGATGTCCCTCAACCGAGGAATGGATTAAAAAACTGTGGTACATCTACACAATGAAATACTACCCAGACATCAGAAACAAGGAAGTCATGCAGTTTGCAGCCAAATGGATGGAACTAGCGAAACTCATCCTGAGTGAGCTTACCCAGACTCAGAAGGATGCACATGGCATCTATTCACTTATAATGGATTTTAGCCATATAGTACAGAATAACTATACTACAGCCAATGCAGCAAAAGGAACAGGAACATAGACTTTGTTACCTGTCAATGAGATACTTTGCCCTAGTGGTGCTGCCCTGTAGGTCCCCAGTGTATGAGGAGGCTCTTAGCCCTCATATAACTGCTGAACTGGGGCAGGAGACTGATATGTAGGGATACTCCTCTCAGGAGGAGTGGGATGGAAGAGATAGGGGGTAGAGGGTGGGAGGGCAGGACTGGGAGGGGTGGAAAGAGGGTACTGTGATGGAGATATAACCTGAAGTAATAAATAAATATTTAAAAAAGAATTATAAGGTAGCTTAGTTAGGCCAAGCTTGCACAATCCAGGCTAAGGCTTGTTAAAATCCAACAGGTGTCTGTGTTATTTATAATGGTGGGTTAAGGATTAACACCACTGACCAATTAGTGATAATATAAATACTGGAAATAATTTAATTAATTATTTCTACAAATGGTTCCCAACGTGGGGCATCACCTGAACCCAAAACTTCATTAACAAACATATTTATTGATAATTATAAATTGCCTTATTAGGCCAATAGAGCAGCCAGTGGTCCCTGATGGGAGGCCCACAGGCATAATATAATAGTTCATAGTTATTAATAAATATATTTGTTAACAGAGTTTCGGTTGAGATGATGAAAGGCCATCCTTGGTCCAGGGTCTTATCACCAGGACACGTCAGGCCACCACCTAGGGTGAGTCAGGCCTGAGCATCTCCTGCCAGGCACTACTGGCTGCTCTGCTGGTCTAATATAGTTTATAGTTATTAATACATATATTTGCTAACTAAGTTTCAGTTTCACACCCTCAAGTTCCTGTCTTGCTTGTCCTCAGTGATGGAATATGACCCGGAATTGTATTTTAAATGTTAAGAGCCTAAAATTCAAACTCATTTTGAGGAATTCTACATTAGACTGATGGATCATTAAATAAGTATGCAGTTCACACACTAAAACGGATTGAACCTTCTTCCTCCAAACAAGATATACTGACATATGAACACCCAGTAAGAAAGATGGTGGCATCCTAGTAATGGCTCTGCAAGGCCACTGTGTGGTATCAGCTTTCCTCGGCTTGCATGAGTGCTTCTGGGAATATTCTTTATATCCTTTCCTCGCAAATGCAATGTGTTTCAAATTAAGACATATTTCTATATATGTGGTGTTCATATGTGTTCATGTAGGTATATGTAATTGTAAATATGATATGTATGCATGTATGTAGAAGCAAGATGTTGTTGCCCAGTATTGTTCCATCATAGGTGTTAAGGCAAGGTCTCTCATTAAACTTGGAGCATACTTATTCCAGTGGACTAACTGGCCAAGTATTTCCAGGTATCCCTTTTGGGAATTATGGATGCTTGTCATTTTTATGTAGGTGTCTGTGATCTGAACTTAAGTGCTCATTTTTGCATGGTACTGAACTGAACCAATTTCTCCATCCCTAATGACATTTTCAAGCTATTGACATTCAGTGGCCAGAGATGCTGTAGGCACCTTGCAAGACACATCAAATCCTCCTGCAAGACTGGACTGTCTGGCCAAAATGTTTGCTGTGTAGACAATGAGTGGTCCTTCTGTAAATGGAGCTATCTAATGTGTTTTACCATAGGGTTGCTGGAATAAAGCAGCAGTAACCTCTAAAGCAGTGGTTTTCAACCTGTTGCTTGCAACCCATGTGGGTTAGCATGTCAGATATCCTACTTAGATATTTACATTTTGATTCATAACGGTGGCAAAATTACAGTTATGGAGTAGTAAAGAAATAATTTTATGGTTGGGGGTCACCACGATATGTGAAAATGTATGTACTACAGGGTTGCAGGATTCGGAAGGTTGAGAACCACTGCTCTGGAGTTATGTCTGTTTCCAGGGGGAAAAAAATCCTTTTGAGTGGACCTCCTGAACCCATAGCTGAACCTCTTCTCTACTGTCAGTCAGTAGACTGACACTGGAGAAGTCAGCCTACCACCAGAGCTGCCACTTGTCTGTTTGTAAGATGAACATTTGGGATTAAGCAGAAGCATCTCTAAAGACGTGCATCCTTGTCAAGGTATCCACAAATGGGCCTCCGTAGAAGACAATGTAAAGGTATCCACAAATGGGCCTCTGTAGAAGACAATGTCAAGAACCAACTTCCTTGGGCATCACTGCCTCAGGGCAGTATAGACTAGTCAGCATTCTAAGCACTTTATAGGTACTAAATTACTCAATTTATCAAGCATCATTTAAAAGCAACAATTGTTATACACCATTTGCTATCTGACAATGAGACTGAAACATAGTAGTTACCCAGTGTGGGCCTGTTGGGTATCCCCAAGCCTCCAGAAGCAACTGACTAAGATTTTTCTTCCTAGAGGACTGCACCTAGAGAGGGAGGATGCTGGTCCCAGAAAAATAACCATCCAGTTCCACTTTGTTCAGAGAACCAATGCATTTTTCTTCTTTTCCTATATTTCTAAATCTCTGGTTTGTGTGTTGCGGGGCATTGAATGAAATTTGTCAAGGTATACTTTTGATAACTTACATATATGATTACTGAGTTTCTGTAGGTTTTTGAGAATTTATGGTTTGAATCTTTTAATATGGCTAATCTAAGATTATCTGAAAATATAAATAATAAAAACTGAGACTACTGAGGAAATCACCAACAATAACTAGATGTTACTATATTCACATTAATAAAAATCTTCTTGGATTTGTAAGGATGTGTCCTTGAAAAGGGACAAATCACATAACTGATTTAAGAAAAACCCAACATGGAAGAAAAAAAAAAAAGGAAAAGAAACAAGTTTAGCAAACTCTTACCAGAGAACTAGAGTCTTTCTCAAACCACATCCTTGCAATGCAAATTTGCTACAATGTTCTTTTAAATATCAAGTTCCCTCAGTACATTTAAAATTGATTCAATTTGCCAAGATTCAATGCACACTTGACTTTTGGGGAGCTCCTATTTGGCATACAATGAAATACACCTGCAAGAACTCATTTATCCTCGCAATATCCCAATTTCTCCTCGCAATATCCCAATTTCTCCAAAAAGCATTATTTCCCACATGTTTGAGATAAACACAGAGAATGATAATACAAGCATCTTTTGTGAGCAAGGTAGCAAGTGAATGCTATTTGATGAGAATGATTACAGCAATGATGATGATCTTGCTGCTGACAATGGTAACCGTGAATTGTCCGTGGTCCTAGAATTAGAGGAAATAGCTTCTCATTTGCAGAATATAGCTGTTGTTTTTAATATTATAACCAGCTACCATCACAGTAGCTGCATATTATAAATGGTGTATTCCTTCCCAATTTCCACAACTTAATATTGAGACCTCACTACTGATGAGAAATGATCATATTAATGCATTCAAAAATTAAAATTAAGTATTGTAA
The DNA here is from genome assembly GCA_907164525.1 of Lophiomys imhausi. Classification (NCBI taxonomy): domain Eukaryota; kingdom Metazoa; phylum Chordata; class Mammalia; order Rodentia; family Muridae; genus Lophiomys; species Lophiomys imhausi. The sequence goes on along the minus strand of CAJQZJ010033828.1, from coordinate 1,563,587 downwards.
CTTCACCATGATCTACTAAGGTGGGCTCTGTTGGTTATTTGCTCAGTAGCTTTTATTCCTTGCTACAACCCTTGTTTGCAGGATCTTCCTTCACAACAGGGGCTGACAGAAGAAGCTATTTGCTTTCTAAAATTTTCTTTCATCCAGGCCATAGGCAAAAGGCACAACATGTCAAGAACAATCAGCTAGAAATCTAGAAATGCAACTCTTCCCTGTTTAATTTGATGTAGCTATACAAAGGAAGGAAGCCTAGGGCATCTAGCAAACAAAATAGGACCAGTAAGGTAATGAAAACCAATGTGCTGAAAGGTGAGAACGAGACCGAAAACACCCAGACTAAGTTTTATACAAAGCATGCATTGTGGATGCTTAATACACAACTTTCAAAATGGCTGACAACAGGTACTTCCATCGCATTTTCCTCTCTGTCTCTCTCTCCCTTGTTTGTGTGTGTTTATTTCTTTTCCTCTTTCCCACTGAATATTAGCTATCAACAAGGAATGAATCACGACTCATCAGTTTTTTTCTAAAAATGAAAACCTGGTGCCAAGATTTAATAGAAGACAATTAAGCATTAAAACAAGCACGAAGGAAATAATTGAGTTGAACTGACTCCTTCAAATTATTCCCCTAAATAGTTCCTGTTCCTTTTATTCATTAATTAATAAAATAAAAGTAAAGTAAACTGGTGTATATATATGTGTTTTAGTGTTCTGGCAGATAACCCATGTGTTATGCAGGCAGAATTAGAATGAATATATTAACTTCTCATGCTGACTTTGTCACCTTTGGTCATGGGATACACAGCATTCAGTCCTCATTCTCTCAGACTTGCTGTACAGGAAGTGGTGACCTCCAGGGTTGCTGTAAGGCTTAAAGCTGCTAATATGCATGGAAAAGTCTACAATGTGTGAGAGTTTGTGAAAATGTTTTAGTATCACAGCAGAAAAATAAGATACTCAAATTTAAACAAAGCCAAAATCAGTTTACTTAATTCTTTGTTATGTTTATTCAATACTGTCAGGCCGGCTTCTTCAGAAAAATGCAACTGATAAGGTACTATATTAAAGTGCATTATTAAATAGGACTTACTACAATAGCTTACAGAACACGGAGTGAGCAGTAGAAACCATCTACTCACTAGAGAGGCTGAGAACCCAGGAGCTGCTCAGTGAAAGGATCTGTATGTCTCAACAGTTGAAAGCTAACATTGGATGGCTGAAAGATTCCTGGAGAGTCACAAAGTCACTGGAACTCAGTTTGTGTGGTAAAGCCAAAGTACCTGGAGTCAGTGGCTGATGGCAAAGGCAGAGGCACCACCACCACCAATACCACCACCTCCACTAGCAGCAGCAACAGGACCAATAAGAAGAGAAGGCGAGCAAGCAAACAGCATTGCTATTCCATCATCCCTTTGTATGAGGAAACCCAGTGAGAAGTAGGCTTCTGGCATCGTGTGTGTATGGGATACAGAAACAGGAAAATAGTTAGGGCTTGGGAATGTGAGAGAAAGATGTAAGAGACTGAATCTCACAGCTGTCACCAAGAATGTGCCTGTTAGTAGGCACTGGGAGGGTGCATATCAGATACACTTCCCAACAGCTGTCATCCTGGCTTATGTAGGATCAGAGACTTCTTTCCAATTGTGACAACCAACATCTCTTTATATGATAAGTTTGTCATGTGTAAAGAGGACATCGTGAACTTGTTAGCTTCTGTGCTATGGGAGAGATGTCAGAATCTGATAGACATTGATTCTTTTCTGGAAACACTGGACATCGCTGCTGTTGCTGCGTGAGTAGGTCATAGTGTGCATTGAACCCCACCACTGGAAATCGTTGTAGAAGAGAAACGAATTCTGGGCATAGGGGATGGAATGGAATGAATCAGGGTCACACTGACGAGGGGGGCATGACACTGCTTCATTAGTATCCCATAGTCAAATTCTGCTTTTTCAAGAAGCATAACTGTAGGCCAGTGTGAGAAGGACTTCAAAATGGGAAGCAACCTAATGGTTTCTTCATTTTCTGAAACCCACCAAAATTAAAGTATCAAATAAGTCAGCAGCCAGTCTCTCTTTGTTCATTGTTATTTGGAAAGATCTCTGTATCTAACTCTGTTTCTATTTCTTCTTCCCCACTGAAGGCCCTTCCTGGTTCCAACATGAGTTCATTGCCTTTTGAATTTGATCTCTTTGCTTCCAAAATGTTTTTTCCCCTTTTAAACCAACTTTACAGTTGAGACAAGATTAGTATTTCAAGTGTCTGTCTACAGTCATGCCTCTTCTCTCCAAAATCTTTTTAACACCATATTGCCATTCAAACTAAGTTGTCTCCACATTCTGTCATCTCCTTATGCTCCTTAATCTTTAGCTATGTTGCTAAACTTACCCTATGAATCAGCACCTTTGCCTTCCTGCTGGACCTGTCCTGTTGCCTGGAATTCTCTTGTGCCCCATCACTGCTGTCTACTGAAACCTTACCTCTCTTTCTGGACAAATTGTGTTTCTACCTTCTTCTGTTAACATGTCCCCTGTTGCTTTATTCATCCCTTTGTCCACACTTAAAAGCCATTTCTGGGGTCTGGACATTGAATGTTCTTCAAATGGATCATGTAGTGAAGCACTGGTCTCCAGCTGTACTGTTAAGTCATTAGGGTGCTAACTTAATCAGTGGATTAACCAATCCTGATCACTGAACAGGTAACTAGGAGGTACAGCATACGTAGAGGAACTGGGTTACAGACCATGTGACTTTGAAGTACATCCTGACCCTAGACTGTTCTTCTCTAGTTCTTTTGCTTTCTGGTTATGTGCTTTGTCACATACCCTGCCCAACCATGACAATCTCACTTCAATCTTAAGCTGGTGAACAAGATGATCTTGAAACTTTTGAAACTGAGACAAAATAAGCTTTCACCCTCTAAATTGGCTTAGCCCTGTATTTTGTCAAAGTAACAAAAGAATCACAATACAAGATCACAAACTTGTTACTTAATACATATAGTATCAAAAACATTTGGTGTAAGAACAACTCTATCTTAATTTCTATACTATACATTGTTGGGAAACAAAGACAATGTCTCTTTTAGAATTGTAACTGACCACTTCTTACACCTGACACAGTAAGAATTCAATAAATGTTTAAAGAGAATTGGTCTATGTTTCCACCCACCCCTAACATTTATGTAAAGTTTTTCATATGGCAGGTATTCAGCAATCACTTGTTCTAATTACATGACTCACTATATTCCAGCAATTAAATTAGTACTTCTAAAAAAGGAGACAGAAAAGAAGGAAGGGGAAACATACTAATGACTTTATGATTTAGTTCGGACAGAAAGAAAAAAACCATAAATAATGGTTCTGTGTAATACAAGCAGGTCCTTCCACAGGTGTGGTCACTGATGGGCAGAATCTCTGTTTAGATACATCCAAACACTGAAATGTTCACCTACCAAATACTTGCAGCATTCATTCCATAAATGGTTCTCTAATGATCAATCTTAAAAGGCAGGATGTTTTCATAAATTTTCTGCTGCCCCTGGCTTGTCACAGACATTTTAAGTGCATGCACCTGTTCTCTGTAAAACTATGTGGGTTAATCTATATGCAATCACTTTAGAACTTACATGGATATACTGGGCCTTCTCAACTGTATTTCTGTTTGTTTGTTTGTTTAACCATACCCCTCATTTGGTTAGCATTTCCTGTACTAAACTTATTATTTCCCATCTCCACTTGGCTGATTAATTTTAGAAAGTCCTATGTTTTTCACCTTTAGGGGCTGCTCAATTTCTACAGTGGTTCTTCAAAGGTGAAGCTGAAACAAAATAACTAACCAATAATTTAAAAAAAAAGTATGCAAGCTATCCAGGCCATGTCTGGGAATGGAGCACATTCATCTTGCTCCCTCTTGCCCCTGAAACTTTCCTCTCTCTGGGCAGAGAGGGAGGATTTGTCCATAAATTCTGTAGAGCTGACAAGAACAGATTTCAAGATCCATTTTCACCTTCAAGAAAATGTTAAAGAATAGAAATCCTTCAATGTCGTTGTTCTGTAAAGTTTCAAATAACCATCTGCATGCTTATATGTGGATAGTTTGCTCTTTAGTTCTCATTTTAATTGCCCGCTTCATGGAACAATCAATACTACTAAAAGGTTGACTTGCCAGCCACTTGTAAACAGGGTATTATTCTACATTTCTCACTACATCTTTGATACAACAATGAATGTGGTTAGAGTTTATGGTTGTCATTAAGTCTTCAACTGAATTAATAAATTCATCTAGATATGTTGAGAATTAACTACTATAATTATTTTCTCATGTGAGCAAGTAGGCACATATTGAAAGATGTTTTATGCCATTTGTTTTAGAATTAATTGATCTTTGCAAAAATATTAAAGAAAAAACTATGGGCTCCAAATTTGTAAATAGGTGTTCTGAGTTTGTGATGTTGATATATTATATAAACTTGGATAAGAAAAGTGATCCCAAAATGTAAGCAAAGTGTTTCAGGAAGAAATGTGTTCCAATTTTTTTGCTAATAAAGATATTCCCATGGTTTTAATAGAATGTGTATATCTAATTGAGGTATTTTAATAATTATTAATTTACTGAATTACCACCTTATCCCTTTATGGGAATGAGTTGTATGTAAAACAAGCAATGTAAGATAAAGAGAGGACAAAAGAACATATGAAGGAATTCTGTGAGAACATGACTGAAGAATTTATGGTCAAACTTGTAGCAGAATAAATGAGTAGTGATTGAAGTTCTATAAAACAGGCATACAAGCTTCCTGGGTTTCCTATTGAGTGTACTTTAGTACTAGATATCCCAAACTACAGACTTTACCTTAGTATATACCAGCATCTAGCTGAAACTTCTTTCTAGCATTTTTGAAATATATTTTTAAGTATCATATGACATCTTCATGAATATATGTCATTATACTTCATTCTTACCCAGATTCCTTCCCCACTGAAATTTGTCCTTCCCTTTATTCTGTGTCTACATCTGAAAGAAAACATGCATAGTTTATCTCAGACCATGTTTTTCCTTCTTTTAATCCAATGCTCTCAAGTTTCATCCATTATTCCTAGAAATATCATGATTTTATAAACTACCATTATGGATGAATATATTTTTACCCAATCATCTGTTGATGAAAATATAGAGTGGTTTCATTTCTTGGCTTTTGGGGGTAGTGTTGTTCAGCAACCAACATAGATGAGAAGCATCTCTATGGTATTTTGACTTAGAGCCACAAGCAGTGTTGGTAGATAATATTTTAGTTCTGTTCTGCTTTTGGAGGATTCTTTGTTTTGGAGGATTTCGGAGGATACATTGATTTCCACAGTGGCTGTACCAGTTGACATTTGCACTAGAAGTTTATGGGGGGAGTGTTCCTCTTTCTCCACATCGTCATCAGCACGGGTAATCATTTGTTCTCTTTCTTTTTTTAATGTGTATTTATTACTTCAAGTTACATCTCCATCACAGTCCCCTCTCTCCACACCTACCGGTCCCACCCTCCCACATTCTCCCCCTTCTCCCACCTATCCTACTCCTATGAAGTGGGTTGCCCCTATATATCATCCCCCCTCAGTTCAACAGTCTTATAAGTGTTAAGAGCTTCCTCTTGCACTGGGGACCTATATGGCAACTCTACTAGGGCAAAGTATCCCACTAACAGGTAACAAGGTTTGTGTTTCTTTTCCTCTTGGTTTGTGGGTTGTAGTATAGTTATCCTGTACTACATGACTAAAATCCAATCATAAGCGAATAGATGCCATGTGCATCTTTCTGAGTCTGGATTAGCTCATTCAGGATGAGCTTTTCTAGTTCCATCCATTTGGCATGATTTCCTTGTTTCTGATGGCTGAGTAGTATTCCATGGTGTAGATGTATCACAGTTTTTGTTTGTTTGTTTGTTTTTATCCATTCTTTGGTTGGGGTATATCTGGGTTATTTCCAGTTTCTAGCTATTACAAATAAGGCTGCTATGAACATAGATGAGGAAACTTCCTTGTGGTTTGGTGAGGAATCTTTTGGATGTATACCCAGAAGTGGTATGGCTATGGTTATTAATATCCCTCAGCATTGTTCTCTTGATATTCTTACTATGTTAAAGTGGAATATCAAAGTAATTTTAATGTGCATTTCTTTGAAGGGTAAGGATGCTGAGTGTGTTTTGTTTTATATTTGAGAGTATAATTTAATTAAAAAATTCCTCCCTTCTCTTTTCTCTCTCCAGGTTCTCTCATATAGCACTCCTCATTTACCTTCAAATTCATGACCCATTTTTAGTTTATTGTTACTGCATATATACATATTATTCCTAATATGACCTGTTAATACCTTAAGTTACTTATAAGCATGTTTTCAAGGCTGACCACTTAGCACTGCACAAGCAATTGGTGTGTTCTTCCCTGGGGAAGCCCATCTGGTTTGGCATCATCATTGTTTAAGTTCCCTGGTATCATCATTGTTGAATTCATGTTTAGTTAGTTGCATTGGTGAGATTTTTGCAGGCATAGTTTCTGATGTTACTAGGAGACACAATCTCACAGCAAACTCCCTGATCCTCTGGTTAGCAGTGTCTTTCTGCCCCTTCCTCCTCAATGTTCCCTGAGTACTTTTTCATAAGTTTTTTTAGCCATTTTTATATCTCTTTTTGAGAAGTGTTTATTCAGTTCATTAATCTATTTGTCCATAAATGGTTTATTTTCTTGATATTTCCTTTTTTATAGACTTTATAGAATTAAGTTGTTATTTCCTGTCTAAAGTATTGTTGGCAACTATTCTTGTTCCTATTCTGTAGGCTATCTCCTGATGATCATTTCCTTTGCTATAACAAAAGCATTATAGTGTTATGAAATCCCATTTATCTATTTTAGCCTTATTTCCTCTGTAAATGGAATGTTTTGCAGAAAGTCCTTGTCTGTACCTCTGTCTTAAACTGTTTTTCATATATTTGCTTCTAGAGGTTTCAAGGTTTCAGATTTTTGTGAAGGTATTTCACCTTATTTTTCATTCTGGTGCAGAATAAGTATATGATTCAATTATTTCTTCTACATGTTGAAATCTAGTTTTCCAAGGACCAGTTGTGGAAGTTATTGATTTTTTGTCTACATGTGCTTTTGTTACATCTTTTGAATGTTGCGTTGCTATGTTTTATTTGGGGGTTCTCTACTCATTCCATTGTTCTGTATGCCTGGTTTTGAGTCAATTGAGTATTGTTTTATTTACTATGACTCCGTAGCATAGTGTGAGATAAAATATTCTGTTTTCCAGTATTAATTTCAACTAAGCATTACTCTGCCTACTCAGTGTATTCTATATTTGTATATGAATGTTAGTATGTGTGAATAATATAATTGGAAGTATGATGGAGATTGCATTGATATTCAATATATATATATATATATATATATATATATATATATATATATATATATATATATATATATATATGGTGGTTTGAATAAAAATGGCTCCCATAGGTCCATAAGGACTGCCACTATTAGGAGATGTGGCCCTGTTGGAGGAAGTATTTCAGTCACTTCCTGTTGTCTGCTCATCTGGATATAGAACTCTCAGCTCCTTCTTCAGCACCATGTTTTCCTGCATTCCTCCATGATTCCCACCATGATGACAATGAACTAAACCTCTGAACTATAAGCCAGCCCCAGGTAAATGTTTCTTTTTTTTTTTCCTATATTTTTTATTTCTTCAAGTTACATCTCAATCGCAGTCCCCTCCTCCAACCCTCAACCCCCCATCCTCTTCCCTTTTTTTTTTAAGTTTAAGGTATATCTTATTTCGCCCTACAGTTTCCACTTTCCGTCCAACAAATGGCTCTTTCTCTTATAATAATAAATACAATACAAAACAACAGAGGTAATTAGGCCAGAGTTATGAGGGTAATATGGCTAAGCATACATTCCCAATGTCCAGTCCATATGTATTTGGTACCTGACTTTAACATTCTACTATCTAACCATCTCCATGAGTTTAAAGTTCTATATCTAACTCAACATACATACTAACTTGCAACACAATTTTAAAAGTATCCTCTTAGATCTATAACACTCTCTTGACTCCTAAACAACTAAAAATTTAATTATGAGATGCTAGATATCTGTTCTTCAACCACCTCAGATACCTGAGAGGGATAAATATATCTGATTTTACAGGAAGTACAGGACCTGCAGCTTCCCAAACTAAGAAATGACTACCAGTCGCTGCCTGGACAGTTCCCATTTTCTCTCCATACATTACAGCATCGCTCTTCAGTCGTTTGGCCCCGTTTCTCTGATAGACATTGATTGTAGAGCAGGGGTTATGAAGGACTTGCCTACCCTGTCTTGGCAGAGCTAGGCTGTTGACTTACCTGCTTCCAGGTTTTGTCCTTTTTGGATAGCATTCTGTCTACAGTTGGAGCAAGGGGCTTTTCCTACCAAGAGATAGGCTTGCAACTAATTCAATCATCTCCCTCTGGAGATTCATCGATGCTCATCTTCTACTTGGGGTAGAATAGGGGGTGGTGTCAGGAGTTGATATGTCTTGATATAAAAAAAATCTAAAGCTACGTAAACATCTTTGAATGCCATATTCTGCAGATCTCTTGAGGTTTTTGAAGAGGCCCTATATGTCTCTTCTATTAGGGTAAGCAGATGTTGCTTATCTCTTAGCAGCTTTATTTCTGATTAGCTTAGAAAATAACTGTAGTAGGTTGTCATAGTACCTAACAGAATGACCGGCTTGCATAACAATTAGTTTGCATTTCTGAATTATCCTAAACAGTTTATGACAATTAGTAGTAAAAGGCCAAAACATCACATTTCATTTTTTTTCTTTACGTCCTAACCCTTCCATCCGGTTTCTCTGGGGTGGTGTGTCCTTATATAACAGTACCTCATCTCAGTTGAGAGGTCGTATGAGGGCCAAGAGCCTCTTCATTCATTGGGGGTCTACGAGGCAGTACCATCAGTGAAAAGTGTCTCATTGGCCAGTAGAGAGAACTAAAAAACAAACAAACAAATAAGAAGACGAATAGATAAAATAGACTAAAAAATAGAAAAAATATAAAAATATATAAAAATAAATAAATAAATAAATAATAAAAAGTCTCTGTCCAAGTTCCCTTTCGTGTGTTGGTTGTAGTATCGATACCTTCTACTATATAGCTAAAATCCTACTATAAGTGAATAGATGTCATATGCGTCCTTCTGATTTTGGGTTAGCTCACTCAGGATGAGCTTTTCTAGTTCCATCCATTTGGCTGCAAATTGCATAATTTCATTGTTTCTGATAGCTGAATAATATTCCATTGTGTAGATGTACCACAGTTTTTTAACCCATTCTTCGGTTGAGGGTCATCTGGGTTGTTTCCAGTTTCTAGCTATTAAAAATAAGGCTGCTATAAACATAGATGAGGAAACTTCCTTATGATTCCATGAAGAGGCATTTGGGTGTATACCCAGAAGTGGTATGGCTGGGTCCTGAGGCAAAGCTATTCCAAGTTTTCTAAGTTATTGCCAGACTGACCTCCATAGTGGTTGCACAAGCCTGCAATCCCACCAGCAATGGAGAAGGGTTCCCCTTTCTCCACACCCTCACCAGCATGTGCTGTCATTTGAGCTCTTTATCTTAGCCATTCTGACAGGTGTGAGATGGAATCTCAGAGTCGTCTTGAGTTGCATTTCTCTGATGATTAAGGATGTTGAGCATTTCTTCAAGTGTCTCTCAGACATTAGGGATTCCTCCTTTGTGAATTCTCTATTTAGCTCTGTCCCCCATTTTTGGATTATTTGGTTTCTTGGCATTTAATTTCTTGAGTTCTTTGTTGATTTTGGATATTAGCCCTCTGTCAGATGTGGGATTGGTGAAGATTATCTCCCAGTCTGTAGGCTGCCGTTTTGTTCGAATGACAGTGTCTTTTGCCTTACAGAAGCTTGTCAGTTTCATGAGGTCCCATTTATTGATTGTTGATCTCAGGTCCTGAGCTGTTGGTGCTCTGTTCAGGAAGTTGTCGCCTGTGCCAATGAGTTCGAGAGTTTCTCCCACTTTCTCTTCTAGTAGATTTAGTGTGACCGGCCTTATGTTAAGGTCTTTGATCCACTTGAACTTAAGTTTTGTACAAGGTGATAAGTATGGGTCTAATTTCATTCTTTTACAAGTGGACATCCAGTTGGACCAGCACCATTTGTTGAAGATGCTGTCCTTCCATTGTGCCATTTTGGCTTCTTTGTCAAAATTTAGGTGGCCATAAGTGTGTGGGTCTATTTCTGGATATTGAATTCGATTCCATTGATCTACTAGTCTGTTTCTATACCAATACCATGCAGTTTTTACTACTATTGCTTTGTAGTACAGCTTGAAATCTGGGATGGTGATACCTCCAGATGTTTTTTTATTGTACAGTATTGATTTAGCTATTCTGGGCTTTTTGTTGTTCCATATGAAATTGAGAATAGCTCTTTCCAAGTCTATAAAAAATTGTGTTGGTATTTTGATAGGAATTGTATTGAATCTATATATTGGTTTTGGTAGGATGGCCATTTTTATTACATTGATCCTACCTATCCATGAGCATGAGGGATCTTTCCATCTTCTAAAGGCCTCTTCCATTTCTTTCTTCATGGGCTTGAAGTTCTTGTTGTACAGGTCCTTTACTTCCTTGGTTAGAGTTACCCCATGTATTTTATGTGGTTTGTGGCTATTGTGAAGGGGGTTGTTTCCCTTATTTCTTTCTCAGCCCATTTGTTTGTTGTATAATGAAGGGCTTCTGATTTTTTTGAATTAATTTTGTATCCAGCCACTTTGCTGAAGGTGTTTATCAGCTGTAAGAGTTCTCTGGTGGAATTTTTGGGGTCGCTTATGTATACTATCATATCATCTGCAAATAGAGATAATTTGACTTCTTCATTTGCAATGTTTATCCCCTTGATCTCCTTTAGTTGTCTTATTGCTCTAGCAAGAACTTCAAGTACTATATTGAAGAGATATGGGGAAAGTAGACATCCTTGTCTTTTCCCTGAGTTTAGAGGAAATGCTTCAAGTTTCTCTCCATTTAATTTGATGTTGGCCACTGGCCTGCTCTATATTGCCTTTATTATTTCTAGGTACAGTCCTCATATGCCCATTCTCTCCAGAACTTTTATCATGAAGGGGTGTTGGATTTTGTCAAATGCTTTTTCTGCATCTAGCGAGATTATCATGTGTTTTTTTTTCTTTCATCTTGTTTATATGGTGAATGACATTGATAGACTTTCGTATGTTGAACCATCCCTGCATTCCTGGGATGAACCCTACTTGATCATGGTGTATGATACTTTTGATGTGTTCTTGAATTCGGTTTGCTGGTATTTTATTAAGTATTTTTGCATCTATGTTCATGAGGGAGATTGGTCTGAACTTTTCTTTCTTTGTTGGGTCTTTGTGTGGTTTAGGAATCAGGGTGACTGCGGCCTCACAGAATGAGTTTGGCAATGTTCTTTCAGATTCTATTTTGTGAAAGAGTTTGAAAAGTATTGGTGTTAGCTCCTCTTTGAAGGTCCGGTAGAATTCCGTACTAAAGCCATCTGGCCCTGGGTTTTTTTTTTGGTTGGGAGATTTTAATGACTGTTTCTATTTCCTTAGGGGTTATAGGGCTGTTTAATCTGTTTATCTGATCTTGATGCAGCTTCAGTAGGTGGAATCTATCAAGAAAATTGTCCATTTCACTTAAGTTTTCAAATTTGGTGGAGTATAGATTTTTAAATTAGGATCGAAATATTCTCTGGATTTCCTCAATGTCTGTTGTTATTTCTCCCTTTTCATTTCTGATTTTGTTGATTTGGGTTTTCTCCCTCTGTCTTTTAGTTAATTTGGCTAAGGGTTTGTCTATTTTGTTGATTTTCTCGAAGAACCAACTCTTGGTTTCATTGATTTTTTGTATAGTTCTTTTTGTTTCTAAGTAGTTGATTTCAGCCCTTTACTCTGAGATAGTGTTTATCTTCAATAGTGAGATGTGTTTCTTGTATATAGCAAAAAGATGGGTCTTGTTTACGGATCCAGTCTGTAAGTCTGTGTCTTTTTACTGGCGAGTTGAGCCCTAAGTTTGATGATCTCCTGCCTTCTGCTCCTCTTGGGAGTGTTGCTTCTTTTTTTTCCAATTCACACAGTTTAGCTGTTAATTCGCTAATATGAGCTGTCACAATTTTCTTTTTGAAGGCACTTAGTGCTATGAACATTCCTCGTAGCACAGCTTTCGTTGTGTCCCATAGGTTTGGATATGTTGTGTCTTCATTTTCGTTGGATTTTAAGAAGTCTTTGATTTCCTTCTTTATTTCTTCCCTGACCCAGTGGTTCTCTAGTAAAGAGTTGTTCAATTTCCATGTGAGTGTAGACTTTCTGTTGATTCTTTTGCTATTGAAGTCCAGCTTTATTCCATGGTGGTCTGATAAGAAACAAGGGGTTATTTCAATTTTCTTGTATATGTTGAGGATATCTTTGTGTCCAACTATATGGTTGATTTTGGAGAAGGTTCCATGAGTTGCTGAGAAGAAGGTGTATTCTTTTGTGTTTGGGTGAAACGTTCTGTAGATATCTGTTAGGTCCATTTGGTTCATGATCTCTGTTAGACTCATTATTTCTCTGTTTGGCTTCTGTCTTGATGATCTGTCCATCATTGTGAGTGGGGAGCTGAAGTCTTCCAATATTAAAGTGTTTGGATCGATGTGCGATTTAAGTTTTAGAAGCGTTTCTTTTATAAATGTAGGTGCCTTTGTATTTGGGGCGTAGAAGTTCAATATTGAGATGTCCTCTTGGTGGATATTTCCTTCAATGAGTATGTAATGCCCTTCTCTGTCTTTTTTTATTAACTTCAATTGGAAGTCTATTTTGTTTGATATTAGGGTGGTTACTCCAGCTTGTTTCCTGGGTCCATTTGCTTGGAAAACCTTTTCCCAGCCCTTTACTCTGAGATAGTGTTTATCTTCAATACTGAGATGTGTTTCTTGTATACAGCAAAAAGATGAGTCTTGTTTCTGGATCCAGTCTGTAAGTCTGTGTCTTTTTATTGACGAGTTGAGTCCACTGATGTTGATGGATATTAGTGACCAGGGGTTGTTATTTTCCATTATTTTGGGATAGCTAGCTGTCTTGTGTTTCTTTTTGTTCAGTTGCTGTGGAGGTTTCCATTTCCTCTGTTTTCTTGGGTGTAGTTATCTTCTCTGTGTTGGAATTTTCCTTCTAGGATCTTCTGTAGGGCTGGGTTTGTGAGGAGATATTGTTTGAATTTGATTTTTCATGGAATATCTTGTTTTCTCCATCTATGTTGATACAGAGTTTTGCTGGGTATAGTAGCCTGGCTGGGCACCTATGTTCTCTCAGGTCTTATAGGACATCTGTCCAGGCCCTTCTAGCTTTTAATGTTTCTGAGGAGAAGTCAGGTGTGATTCTGATGGGTCTGCCATTGTATGTGATTTGGCCTTTTTCTCTTACAGCTTTTAATATCCTTTCTTTGTTCTCTACATATGTAGTTTCTATTATTATGTGGCGAGAGGAGTTTCTTTTCTGATCTAATCTGTTTGGTGTTCTGTAAGCCTCTTGGATTTTTACCTGCATCTCTTTCTTTAGGTTTGGGAAGTTTTCTTCTAAGATTTTGTTGAAGATATTTCCCAGACCATGGAGTCGGGAGTCGTCTCTTTCCTCTATGCCTATAATTCTTAGGTTCCATCTTTTCATTGTGTCCTTGATTTCTTGGATGTTGTGGGTGAGAGATTTTTTTAGCTTTCTCATTTTCTTTGGATGTTGTACTGATTTCTTCCATCGAATCTTCCATGCCTGAGATCCTGTCTTCCATCTCTTGCATCTTATTTTTGATACTCACATCAGTAATTCCTGTTCTCTTCCCTTGATTCTCCATTTCCTCTTTTAACTCTGACTGTGTTTTCTTTATTGTTTCCATTTCTATTTTCATGTCTTGAATGGTAGTGTTCGTTTTGTACATTTCCTTCTCCAGTTTGTTTGTTTTTGCCTGGAAATCTTTCATTGCTCTGTCCTTTTCCTGTTCAAGCTGAGTCACCTTGGCTTGGAGCTCTTTAATGTTGTTATTCGTTGTTTTGACCTGTATAATTGTGGCTTCTTTGAATTCCTTCATAGATTTAAGTTCTTCTTGAAGGGACTCTATCACTTTCCATAATGTAGAATTGTCATCGTTTTCATGTGTTTCAGTTGTGGTGAGGTGGTTCGGGCTGGATGGAATAGCATTGTTTTCTTTTGTTGGAGACATTTCAATCTGTTTTTTTTGTTTGTTTGTTTGTTTGTTTGTCTGGGGCCTCTGGCCATGTGGAATTTTTTTGCTGTCTTCTGGACTTGGGTCCAAAGGGGGGCGCTTTGGTGTAGGATGAGTGTTGCCTTACTCTACCTCTATAAGGTGAGTCATTCAGCCCTGCCTCGTAGTTGGAGACCTAACTAATCCAGGTGGTGGAGCTGTGTACAAGTAAGCTCTGTTTTCCCGCTGGAAGTGCCAGTACTAGTACAAAAGTCCGATATACTACAGTTTCAAATATCTCGCAGTTTGCCCGTGTTTGGTTCCTGTAGTGGATAAATCTGCCTGCCCTTCAGCCCGAATAGCCTTGCCGCTCCCGCAGATTGGAACCTGGCCAGTTATGTCATAGCAGTGGTGTTATGATCTGCAGTCTGAAGGCACTTTGCAGCTGAGCTATGCTCACTTCTAAGGGTCGCAACCTTTCGCCAGATAGTTGAATTGTCTGTGCAAGACCTGGGGGTGCCCAGCAGGGTGGGGATTATCTCTGCATGGGATCTGAATCTGCCCGCTGGGTTTTAGATTGGAACTTACTGGGAGTCTCTCCTGGTGGGGGATGGGTGGTCCCGATTCCAGGGTCCAGCAGCTTCCTTGTGTGTCAGAGAGTGGGAAGGAGCGTCCTGCCCAGGGACTTTCAGTGGTCCCTGGGTAGCTGGATGAGATGTAGAAGGGGTCATGCCATTTGTACAGCATCCTGCAACACTCGCCGCCTTGTGACTGTTAATCCAGAAATCAAAATACATCCGCGCAGGCCACCGCCATCTTGGATCTTCCGGTAAATGTTTCTTTATAAGACTTGTCATGATCAAAGTATCTCTTCACAGCAACAAAATCATAACTAAGAAAATGAATCACTTTCCATATTATAGCAATTTCTCAATATTATTTATGTCAATTTTGATCTTGGGCTTTCAATCTACTGGGCTATTGTTTGTAGATGACTGTCCTCTTTTCCTTAGTTACCAGAGTCTTATCGTTTTTATTTTATTTGTTTATTTACTTATTTTTATTTTTATTTTTCTAGTCAGAGTTTTTCTGTGTAGCCCTGGCTGTCCTGAATTCACATTGTAGACCAGTCTGGCCTCGAACTCAAAAAGATCTGCCTGCTTCTGCCTCCCAAGTGCTGGTATTAAAGGCGTGCACCACCACGGCCAGTTGTTACCAGTGTCTTATAATGGAAGTCCTCACCTATGACTATGTTTTGAATTGTACTCCTTAATTTTTTTTTCCTTTTTAAACATCTGACAGTTTCAGAGTTTGAGGTCAGGTTTTATATTGAAACCCTCAATCTGATTGGTATTGATTCTTGTTTAGGATGAGAAATAAGGATTTAATTTTATTCTATATTTAGACATTCAGTTCTTCCAGAAAAAAGTTGTTGAAAATGCTGCATTTTCATTAGTGTGTTTTTCACCTCTTCTTTGAAACTCAGGTGGGTGTAGTTGAATTGCTTTGTATTGTCTCTCAAATTCTGTTTGAAACTGATCTATGTTTCTTTTGTACTAGTGCCATGCTGTTTTTATTAATATATCTCTGTAGTATAACTTTTTCACTCAGAATTGCTTTGTTAGTGTGTTGTTTTTTGTTTTTCCATATGAATTCTAATATTGAGTTTTCTATTTCTGTAAAGAATAACACTTGAGTTTTGATCAGAATTTCATCAAATCTGTAGATTGCTTTTGTTAGGATGGTTATTTTTTCAGACCCATCAGCATGAGATGTAGTCTATCTTCTAGTGTCTGGTCTTTTTTTGCTGTTATTTAAGTTTCTGTTGTAGAGATCCCTCACTGTATATATCTTTTCAAAAAGATTAACTTGCCTTTATTCTATGTGTATGAATGTTTTGCCTACATTATGTAAATGTACTGAACCTGTGCCTGGTACCTGTGGGGACCAGAAGAGGCCACTGGATCCCCTGGAACTGTACTTAAAGTTGGCTGTAATCTACCATGTGGTTGCTGGAAACTGAACCCAGGTTTTCTCTGCAGGAAAAACAAGTGTTCTTCTGAGCCATCTCTTCAGCCCCTGACATGTTTCATTTAAGGAAAAACAATGAAGCAACTTACTCAATATCCATTTTCACTGTCTTTTCCAAGTGAGTTAGCTTTTTGCCCCTGTAGCAAATATTGCCCATCTGGATCCAGGGCTTAACTTAATGATTAATGCCCATATTTGTTCTAAATGAAACTTCAATTTATCACCCACTGCTCCAGGTGCTGCAGAGACTGACAGTAACAAAACTGTTAAGTAAGCAAATCTCAACTGGACCCTTAAGAAAATCATAGGTTGTCTTCTTCTCATAATAGTATTGGTACTGTGGGTCTAAAATCAATACAGACTCAACTACTCTGATAACAGAAATATATAATTTTTTTTTTATTTCCTCAGATGACAGGATGACATAAGAACCATACACAAGCTCTACAAATACATGGCTTGGGCTGAGCCCAGAGTGTTTCTATCTCACTATCCCTAGGCCTAGGTCTGGAGGGGTCTAGCCTCCAAACAATGTAATCTGCAAGCCTAGACCTTAAAGACTTCAGCTTCCAGCCTTTGTCTGCTAACCTAGGCCTAGAATGTCAATGTCTACAGCCTCTGAGGTTTACTGCTGAATGCGCTTACTCTTTCTAGTTCTTTCTGAACCCTGGCTGACTGGTTCAACTCAGTTGTTCTGGCTCAAAACTTCTCTTCAATCTGACTGATTCAAACTGGCTTCTCTCTGCTTCTCAATGAAATGTTGTGGTTGGAATAACTGCCTCTGAACTCCACAAACTGAACTACACTGAACTGCCTGCACCAAAATCAACCAAACTACACTAAACTACTGAACTGAACTGTCCTGTATTGACTTCACAAACTCTACTGGATTCCTGTACTGTACTTACCTCCCCTCTTCTATTTCTGCACTGCTCTTAAGTACCTTCTCTTTCTTGACTGTTCTTATGAGAGTTGGGCATATCCTATCTCTGACTCATTCAAATCTTTCTCTAATTCATCACTTTGTCTGTCCCTGAATTATTTGGGATTAAAGGTGTATACTAAAGGGATGTCTATATTCCAGATGGAGAGATTAAAGATGTGTTGTGTCTATATTCCAGCCAGAGGGATTAAAGATGTGTATTCCAGCTAAAGGGATTAAAGGTATGTACTAAGGGTGTCCTTCAACCGAAAAATGGCTTAAAAAAAAAAAAACTGTGGTACATTTACACAATGGAATACTACTCTGATATCAGAAACAAGAAAACCATGAAATTTACAACCAAATGGATAGAACTACAAAAGAATTTCTAAATTCTAATCTGAAGTATCTGTGTATCTATTGAGTCAAGGATCTTGAGATAAGATCTTCATAGACTTGTGGGAGGCATCAAACCCAATACATTTCTGTCTTTGCAGGCAAAGGGAGGAAGATCTGAAGTACTCAGAGAAGGCTGTGAGAAAGCATAGATAATATATGGTGAATGTGGAATTTGAGTATTGAATGATCTGTCTATAAGAAACACTACCAACTGTCTGCAATCACAAGAGTGCAGGGGACAGAAAGGGGCCAGTTCTCTCACACATCTTCTCCTGGAAAGTGCTCCTACATTGCTTGAATTTTAAACTTCTGATTTCCAGTTTGGGGAGCGGATACATTTTTATGGTTTTAAGCCACACAATTAGTGGCAATTTGTTATGGCGGTTGTAGAGAACAAATACAGTGATAGAATTATTATCCTTTCTAGGTGGTAATTAACAGCTTGTCACCACTTAAGTCTCTGTCACTTCACAGTGTAGTAATTGTGTGTGTGTGTGAGCACACATATGGAGCCTGAAGGTTGATGCAGTATGTCTTTCTTTATCTCTCTTTACCTTATATTTTAGAAACAAGGCTTCTCATTGACCATTGAACCAAAAGATTACTGTGTGGCTAGACTGTGACTGGCCAGCAGGCTCCAGAGACCTCCTGTGTCTGCCTATGAGCACTGCTATCACAAGTTCATTCAACTCGCCTGACTTCTTATGTGGGGGCTGGAGATCAAACTTGGGTCTTCACACTTGCACAGCTACCACCTTATCAACTAACCTATCACCCTAGTCCTATATTGTCGCCTTCTTAACACAGAGGAAGCCCTATCAAATATTTGAAGCCCCAAACAGGCCTTCTCATCAGTCACATTAAGCATCCTTTTTACCAGCTCAAAAATCAGCAGCAATCTGGTCCCAGGAAGCCCCCAGCTTACCTCTTCCATGCTTCTTTTTGCTGCAGCCAGACCAGTTTCCCAGTGGTTCCTGTGGCACCTCTGTTTTGTCTCTGTCTTTTACAGGTAAGTTTGTATTCCTGTGATCACCAAACCTCTGGAATGTATGTCTGTGATTTTTATGACTCATTTGCTTGAAATCTTATTCCAGCTCACCCTTATGGGTGGGACCTATGGACCATTTATGAGTCCTACCTATTTGGTTTCCTCTATGGAAAACAGCCTTAAGTCTCATCAAATGAACCAAAGTAGCTGGTGATACTCACCACATTCTATTTTGTCCCTCATAGTTATAACCTTCCAGGAAACTCACAATTTAGGCTGTATCTTGTGATTTAGCTATTATCTACCCTTCCACAACTAAAATATAAAGTCTGTATCTGGAAGACATGTTAAGTGGCAACCTGATTCTATCCCAGACATTTAAAGCAGAATGACCCCAAGAAAAAGGCCAGCATATAAATGTCTCAGTAATTGTTTTTGGCCCAAAGTATCACATAAGTGACCTCAGATGATTCCCAACAGTCTAAGGTTAATTACATACAAGTATTTCTTGCTACTGAAACTTTGCTTTCTGGGTTCCCATAGTTATTCTCAGGTATATTTCAAATATTTTGTAAAGTTATATCTGTATGATAAATTAAAATAGCTCATTTCCCTTTATAAACTGTTTGGAAACTACTATATTAATTCTAGCAGTTCAAATACAATATTCTGTCCTTTTTCATTCTATTACATGGATTTATTTTCTTTCTATTTATTATTTATTATCTCTCTCCTTCCCCACTCTTTCATTCTCTCTCTCCATCCCTCTCTCTTTCTTCTCCCCTCTCTCTCTCTCTCCTCTCTCTCTATGTGTGTGTATAAATATATGCAAATGTGTGTGTATCTTACATATGTCATATGTGGGTGTGTCAGTCAAAGGATGTATGTGAGTAAGTCTGTTCACTCTTTCCATCTGAACTCAAGGGTAGAATTCAGGTCATTAAACTTGGTGACCAAGAAAGTAAAAAGGAATGCTATGGGGTAATAGATATTTTTCCCATGAGCCACATTGTAAGGCCTCACATTTCTCTTTTGCTCCATGACCATGACTGTTCTGAAGCATCCCCTAACCTTGTGAACACCATTAAGATGGATTTATATGTACAACACTTGAAATTTGTGAGTCATTAAGTCCATTTTAATGAATTTTATTTATTTTCCTCACTTTCTAAATGGAGATACCAATTCATCAAAAACAGTAGCTGATCAGATGTTATATGTTATCTCTCTGTTTGCCAGAATAAATCAATGCTGCCCCTAACTCAGAGAGTGGGTGGTCAACTTGTGTGTCTAGAATCCATTTTTTACTGGAATTTGGAGATGGAGCTCCAACAGCAACCCACACTAAAAGCTCAGACTTTAAATGATTCCAGCATGTCTCACATCATTCTCTGATGCCTCAATATGAATGTGCACATCAATACCTAAGACTGGTTAGCACTATCTGTCCAGGTGCATCAGAATAGGAAATACATTTTACCACACGGCATTCCTTTCTATTTGTGGCATTGCGTGTACTTTAGGTTGTATAGGTGAGTTCAAAGGGGTCCTGAAAACAATAATGAGATTTATTAGATATGAGAAACAGAAGGAAACCTCAAACGATGAGAATCTCAGTCAAATAAGAACATGCACTAGAGGAAACATGTATTAGAAAAATAATTACTTCTGATAGAATGTCTGCTCACGACATTCTGTTGACATAGGCTTCCGGATGTGCACACATGCTCACGATGGCTCCCGTGTACTTCCTTTGCCCAGGTGGCATCAGCACACCCCAGCTTCAGCTTTTCTGAATGATCACAATGTGGAGCATGAGATAGGTTTGTTAGTGTTCACAGAGCAGAGATTCATTAAGGTATGTGAGAACAGAGTTTCATGGAATGGAAAAGTACCTAAGGAAGTACAGCCTACTGATTTAGTATTATTATTTATTATTGTATATATTTAAATAGAATGGTGTGGTTGTTAGATCTGTGTACAGGATGTGGAATGACTGTCACACAAAGATCGTAGGCATATGCAACCATACTTATTTCTAGTTTGAGTGGTGGGGAGAAAATTTAAAGTATATTAGCATGTAAGACTATGTTATTAGTTACAGCCACCAATATTAGTTCTTCAAAACGTATAACTGAATGTCTGTATCCCTTAACCAAAATCTCATTTTCTCTCTTCTCCAGCTTTCTGAACACCTTCCTTCTATTCTGTTTCTATTATTTTGAATTTTTTCCAGACTCTATGTATAAATGATACAGTATGGGATTTGCTTCTTTTCCTGGTCTATTTTACTTCTTAGCATGTTCTTCTCCAGTTCTTTCTAAATAATCATAAATAGTAGGATTTTCTTTATTTTGTTTTAAAAGTTCATACAGAATTACTCTGATTTTATGTGCATGAGTGCTTTGCCTGCATATATATGCTTACCAAGTGAGGGCTTGGTAATCTTTGAGTCCAGAAGACAGCTTCAGATTCCCTGGAATTGGGACATTAGATGATTGTTGGGTGCTGCCATGTGGGTTCTGGGAATTGAAAGCAGGTTCTCTGTAAGAGCAAGTGCTCTAAACTTCTGAGCCATCTATCTAGCTCCTATGATTTACTTTTGAATGGTTAAATAATATTCTCATGCATATATGTATCAATGAAGATGAGTTTTTCTTTATAAAACCTTCTGTCCAAAGATAGGCACAATCCTAACTATATTGTAAAAACAAAATAATGCTATAATTAACAGGATAATGACATTTATTTGAAATTCTAATTTTGTGTCTATTTGGGTATTTTTGGGAGGAAGCTCCATAATGTGCTGCAGAAACACTTTACAAGTTACATTGGATTGATTTTTTTTTGTTACAGTGTTTGAAATGAAGACTTGTGATGCTCCATTTCTTGTTTGAAGCTCACTTTCAATATGTGAGGTCTTCTATGATACAATGTAAATTTTAGGATTCTTTTTATTTCATTTTTTAAAGTTTTATTCAAGTATACTGCGAACCTTTCCACTCTAATCTCTGTCAAATGCATGACTTCTATAATTATTATTTTTACATATATACACATGTACAATGCTTACACATATATATAATCTATTGAGTACATTTATTATTATTTTTATTTACATGTGTTTAGGGTTTACACTTAAAATGGATAGCCTATCAGGTGATCATCCCTAGAGAAAAGTGATTTTGTTTTTGTCAGCAGCCATTATGCTTGTAACATACAAGCTGTCAACATGTGTTGTCATTATGCAGGTTGTATTTAGGCAACCATATTTTTGAGATTTCATGGGTATAAATGTCTATCTCAAAGCTGCCATCCTGGTCCTCTAGTTCTTGTAATTATTTTTCTCACTCTTCTGTTATTTTCCATGAACCAGATATACAGGTATTTCATTATAGATACACAAACTTAGGATGGGAACTATATGGTCATTTATTTTCTCAGGTCTTAACAAGTTGTGGATATCTGTAAAAGTCTCCATCTAATGTGAAAAAAAGGGTCCTTTGATAGCAGTGAGAGCAACATTTATCTGTAGGTATAAGTACTTATAATATGGTTAGAATTATATTTATTTAGGAAAAGGTCACTTGTAGGTTCTCCTCTAGAGTATACTGCCTTCTCTTGCTTTGGGTTGTTTGATAGGTTTGCAGTACCTGGCATGAATTCACGCCTATAATGAGGCTCTTAGGTCCACGTAGACAACTAACGGTTATCCTCAAGGTGAAAGTGCTATTATTATACCACTGGGATATCCTGCTGATTATCACTGCTATAGTTTGTAGGCTTTATTGCTAGATCATACTATTGACTTCTTTTGTCCCATGACACCTTTTACAGAACCTTCCACTATTATGAGAGTTAGTCCTCAGGGAAGGACCTTCCAGGTTCCTTCTAGCTTGGTTCCTCCAAATGCTGTGTCCAAAGTGTGTGGTGTCTTCAGATTACCTTCAAGTTGTAGAAGAAACAAAACAGAATGACAAGAGCTTATCCTGTTTTGGGTGACTCAAACCCTCCTCCTGACCAACAACTTAAAGAGATTTTTTTTCTGTGCCTGGCACTGTGAGTTCTGATAGCCTATGGCTTCTAGGGGGACCATTTTCATCAACCCATGTATCCCAATTTCATTTCAACTATATATACTTACATATATTTATAATTATACACATGTTTATGTAAGCTTATAAAATAATATACTCCCCAACTGGATGAAAAAGAAAGATCAAGTTGAGTACTAGGATGCATATACTGATTCATTCTTCTCTGTCTTGATTGTGGACATGATTGACAAGTTGCTTCATATTCCTGATGTCTTAACTCTCTGGTAATGATGGACTGTAACCTGTAATTATGAGCTTCCAAACCCTTTCTCTCAGAAGTTGCTTTTGTCAGAATATTTTACCACAGTAACAGGACAGGAAACTAAGACAGGAATGTATTTCTTCCTTCTAGGTATTCAATGTGTTCTCAAATAATTTATATATAGCTGTAATTATTATCTTTTTATTGTTACATTGCTAATCTGTGTCTGCTTTTATTATCATTATTATCTTTTGTATATTTTGAAATATCAGTTGTAACACTTCCTCCTTAGTTTTGATTTTTATGTACTAGTCTTCTCTCTTTTTTCCTTAGTCTACCTAAAGTTTGTATATTTTAACATGTTTTCAAAAACAAATTAATATTTAAAAATTTAAAATAAATTTTTATTAATTCTTTAAGAATTCCATATATATAATATATTTTAATCATATTCACCACCACATATCCTCTTAATTCCTTCCAGATCCTCTTTCTAAATCTAAACTTCCTTCTAACTCTATGTCTTTTGTTTATTTTTTATGTTTGTTTGTTTTGTTTTATGTTGTTGTCATAAAAAATAACCCACCAATTCCAAATTGTGCTGCCTATAACTTAGGGATATTAGACCATCATCTTCAGGAGTGTTCACCTACAAGGGACCATACTCTTAAAGGAAACTGAGTCTCCATTCCCCAGAAGCCAGGGGTGGGACCTGTGAGACCCTTGCCCCATGCTGGAATATTGGCTAGCTTAATCTGGTGCAGGTAATTATTGTGAGTTCGTTGGTGCAGGAACCCTATTATGACCTAGAGGACAATTTTTTATTCTGGTCCTCCACAATTTTTGGCTATTATCATCTTTCCAACTACTCATGTATAATTGTTCCTGAGATGTGTATAAATAGTTCTCTCATTTGAGATTGAGTACTCCACAGACATTTCCTTTGTGCTTTGACCATTTGTGAGATTCTAGATTAATTTACTCGGCAAACTTTTCTCTGGTGAGGTCTGAGAGCTACACTAATCCATGATTGTAGAAATATCAGTTGAACTTACCATTCACAGGAGATATACTCTTCCCAGAGGCCATAGTTTATCAAGAAAAAAGTCCAGTGTCAAGGGTGAGAGTCCTGCCTTGGAGGTATTTAGGTACTATGTAGAATTTTGGAGTGAAAAATCATCAATGATACTATCCAACTGTGAACTATGTGAGCTTCAATATTGATTAGCAGGGCAAAATATGCTAATGGTACAATAGTGACAGACATTTTATTGTGTAACTATTTTCTGACTAGATTTAAAGTCCATTTGATGGGAAAAGTATATGTATAATACTATTAATATGGCTAAGGATCCATGGTGAGGAACTAGTAGGCCCCAGTAGTGATTCAAATATTATTATTTTGCTAAATAGATAGACTAACCAACTCAATGTTGCTCATCTTCTCTGTCTCTTTGTCTGTCTCTCTTTCTGCCTCTCTGTCTGTCCCTCTGTCTCTATCTCCCCCCCCCGTGTGTGTGTGTTTGTGTGTGTGTGTGTGTGTGTGTGTGTGAGAGAGAGAGAGAGAGAGAGAGAGAGAGTAGGGGGTTCTTCAATCATGGAATCATGAACTTTGATGCTAAAAGTCATGTTAAACTATGAACTTTAACAAAACCTGGGTTAACTTCACAAGTTTCATGTAGTATAAAACTCGAAACTTTTACCCTTCTCTTACAATTATGTTTTGATGTCATTCTGTATATTGTTTAGAAGAGCTAATTTTGGATTATGAGAGGTAGTGGTGGTGTGTTGTATGTGTGAGTGTAGATGCCTGCCTAGGTCAAAGAGGGTTTCAGATCCCTATGGAATTACAGGCAGTTATAGACCACCTTACATGGATGCTAGGAAATGAACTCATATCCTCTGGAATAGCAGCAAGCAGTCTTATCCATGGGACATCCCTCCAACCTGATGACACAATTAACATTTTTATATTGGTGATTCAATATCAAATTACTGCAGTATTTTGTAGTCAGTGGTTGTTTAACATTTCTATTTTCTAACTTTTACCTTAAAATTAGCGACTCACACAGTGCCCATAGTGTATTTGAATACTCCTAATTTGACTGTGTGCTTTCCTTCCCTGTGAGCTTTATGACTGCACTAGTTTTATACAACTAGAACATCACTGTGTCGCATCTTGAAGAATTCCCTTCATATTTTTTTTTTTTGCAAAGGTATAACTGTTGTTTATTTGGGACAAGCTGAAACTCAGACTCACAATGCTCACTGACCTAGCAGCAGAAGTTGGAGCCTGATTTCAAGAAGTATAGAGCTTATATAGCAACTCAGACAAAGAGGCAGGTTTTTCTGTTTTGTTTTTTACCAAATCATTGGATGACATTAGGTAACTAGTCATGTCCATCTCTGATTGGCTCGTTATTTTTATTTTTATATCTTTAAAAATATTTATTTATAACTTCAGGTAACATCTCCATCACAGTGTCCTCTTACCACCACTCACAGTCACACCCTCTCACCCTCTACCCTCTATACCTTCCATCCCACTCCTCTGAAGTGGGGTGTCTCTACATAACAGTCCCTCACCCCATTTCAGCAGTCATAGGAGGGCCAAGAGCCTCCTCATACACTGGGGCCCTACAAGACAGCTGCACTAGGGCAAAGTGTCTCATTGACAGGAAACAAAGTCTATGTTCCTGTTCCCTTTGGTGCATTGGCTGTAGTATAGTTATTCTGTACTATATGGATAAAATCCAATTTTAAGTGAATAGATGCCATGTGCACCCTTCTGAGTCTGGGTTAGCTCATGAAGGATGAGCTTCTCTAGGTCCATATATTTGGCTGCAAATTGAATGATTTCATTGTTTCTGATGACTGAGTAGTATTCCATCGTGGAGATCTACCAGTTTTTTTTATCCATTCCTCAGTTGAGGGACATCTAGGCTGTTTCCAGTTTCTAGCTATTACAAATAAGGCTGTTATGAACATAGCAGAGGAAACTTCCTAGTGATTCAATGAGGAATCATTTGGATGTATGCCCAGAAGTGGTATGGCTGGGTCCTGAGGCAGAGCCATTCCATGTTTTCTAAGATATCACCAGACTGACATCCATAGTGGTTGCACAAGCATGCACTCCCACCAGCAATGGAGGAGAGTTACCCTTTCTCCACACCCTTGCCAGCATGTACAGTCATTTGAATTTTTGATCCTAGCAATTCCACATGTGTGAGATGCAATCTCAGTCATCTTGAGTTATATTTCTCTGATGATTAACGATTCTGAGCATTTCTTCAAGTGTCTCTCAGCCATTAGGGATTCCTCCTTTGTGAATTCTATGTTTAGCTCTGTTCCCCATTTTTTGATGGGATTATTTGGTTTCTTAGCATTTAATTTCTTAAGTTCTTTGTAAATTTTGGATATTAGCCCTCTGTCAGATGTGGGTTGGTGAAGATTTTTCCCAATCTGTAGGCTGCCATTTTGTTCCAAAGACAGTGTCTTTTGCCTTACAGAAGCTTTTCAGTTTCATGAGGTCCCATTTATTGATTGTTGGTCTTAGATCCTGAGCTCTTGGTGTTCTGTTCAGGAAGTTGTCACCTGTGCCAATGAGTTCGAGGGTTTTCCGCAATTTCTCTTGTAGTAGATTTAGTGTGTCTGGCTTTACGTTAAAGTCTTTGATCCACTTGGACATAAGTTTTGTACAAGGTGATAAGTATGGGTCTAATTTCATTCTTTTACAAGTGCGCATCCAGTTGGACCAGCACCATTTGTTGAAGAATCTGTCCTTTTTCCATTATGGGGTTTTAGCTTCTTTCTCAAAAATTAGGTGGCCATAGGTGTGTGAGTCCATTTCTGGGTCTTCAGTTCGATTCCATTGATCCACTGGTCTGTTTCTGTACCAGTACCATGCTGTTTTTATTACTATTGCTCTGTAGTACAACTTGAAATCTGGGATGATGAAACCTCCAGATTTTTTTTTAATTGTACAGGATTGATTTAGATATCTGGTTTTTTTGTTATTCCATATGAAGTTGAGAATTGCTGTTTCTGGGTCTATAAAGAATTGTGGTGGTATATTGATAGGAATTGCATTGAATCTGTATATTGCTTTTGGTAGGATGGCCATTTTTATTATGCTGATGCTACCTATCCATGAGCATGGGAAATCTTTCCATCTTCTGATGGCCTCTTCAATTTCTTTCTTCAAGGACATGAAGTTCTTGTCATTTGGGTCTTTCACCTGCTTGGTTAGAGTTACCCCCAGGTATTTTATATTGTTTGTGGCTATTGTGAAGGGTGTTGTTTTCCTAATTTCCTTCTCAGCCCTTTTATTTGTTGTATAAAGAAGGACTTCTGATTTTTTTTAATTAATTTTGTATCCAGCCACCTTGCTGAAGGTGTTTATCATCTCTAAGAGTTCTCTGGTGGACTTTTTGGGGTCGCTTATGTATACTATCATATCGTCTGCAAATAGGGATAATTTGACTTCTTTGTTTCCAATTTGTATCCCCTTGATATCCTTTAGCTGTCCTATTGCTCTAGAAAGAACTTCAAATTCTATGTTGAAGAGATATGGCAAAAGTGGACATCCTTGTCTTATCCCTTGAGTTTAGAGGAAATTCTTCAAGTTTCTCTCCATTTAATTTAATGTTGGCTATTGGCTGGCTGTATATTGCCTTTATTATTTCTAGGTATGGTCCTTGTATGCCCGTTCTCTCCAGGACTTTTAGTATGAAGGGGTGTTGGATTTTTGTCAAATGCTTTTTCAGCATCTAGCAAGATTATAATGTGATTTTTTTTCTTTCAACTTGGTTATGTGGTGAATTACGTTGATGGATTTTCATATGTTGAACCATCCCTGCATTCCTGGGATGAAGCCTACTTATCATGGTGTATGATATATTTGATGTGTTCTTGGATTCAGTTTGCCAGTATTTTATTAAGTATTTTTGCATCTATGTTCATGAGGGAGATTGGTCTGAAATTCTCTTTCTTTGTTGGGTCTTTGTGTGGTTTAGGAATCAGGGTGACTGTGGCCTCATAAAATGAGTTTGGCAGTGTTCCTTCTGATTCTATTTTGTGAAAGAGTTTGAAGAGTATTGGTATTAGCTCTTCTTTGAAGGTCTGGTAGAATTCTGTGCTGAATCCATGTGGCCCTGGGATTTTTTTGGTTGGGAGATTTTTTAATGATTGCTTCTATTTCCTTAGGGGTTAGTGCTGTTTAATCTGTTAACCTGATCTTGATTTACCTTCGGAAGGTGGAATCTATCAAGGAAATTGTCCATTTAGCTTAGGTTTTCAAATTTGCTGGAGTATAGCTTTTTAAAGTAGGACCCAAATATTCTCTGGATTTCCTCAATGTCTGTTGTTATTTCTCCCTTTTCATTTATGATTATGTTGATTGGAGTTTTTCCCTCTGCCTTTTAGTTAATTTGGCTAAGGGTTTTTTCTATTTTGTTCATTTTCTCAAAGAACCAACTCTTGGTTCCATTGATTCTTTGTATCATTCTTCTGGTTTCTAAGTTGTTGATTTCAGCCCTAAATTTGATGATTTCCTGCCTTCTGCTCCTCTTGGGAGTGTTTGCTTCTTCTTTTTTTTTTTTTTTTTTTTTTAGTTCTTCCAGTTCAGCTGTTAATTTGCTAATATTAGCTGTCACAATTTTCTTTTTGAAGGTGCTTAGTGCTGTGAACTTTCCTCGTAGCACAGCCTTCATTGTGTCCCATGGGTTTGTGTATGTTGTGTCTTCATTTTCGTTGGATTTTAGGAAGTCTTTGTTTTTTTTCTTTATTTCTTCCCTGACCCAGTAGTCATCCAGTAAAGAGTTGTTCAGTTTTCATGTGTTGTAGGCTTTCTGTTATTTCTGTTGTTGTTGAAGTCCAGCTTTATTTTATGGTGGTCTGATAAGACAGAAGGGGTTATTTCAATTTTCTTGTTTCTGTTGAGGCTTGGTTTGTGTCCGACTATGTGGTCAATTTTGGAGAAGGTTTCATGTGGTGCTGAGAAGAAAGTGTATCCTTTTGTGTTTGTCTGAAACATTCTGTAGATATCTGTTAGGTCCATTTGGTTCATGACCTCTGTTAGACTCATTATTTCTCCTTTTGTTTTCTGTCTTGATGACCTGTCCATTGTTTTGAGTGGGGTGTTGAAGTCTCCCACTACTAATGTGTGGGGATGGTGGCAGTTCCTGTGGCAA
Organism: Lophiomys imhausi; assembly: GCA_907164525.1. Taxonomy (NCBI): domain Eukaryota; kingdom Metazoa; phylum Chordata; class Mammalia; order Rodentia; family Muridae; genus Lophiomys; species Lophiomys imhausi. The sequence continues at coordinate 1,534,492 of CAJQZJ010033828.1, read as the reverse complement.
CAATGTCTCTCAGCTTTTTGCCTGGAGAAGTTATAAGCTTCCCTTCACTTTTGAAGGAAATCAGATGTTGCTAAAAAAAAATATTTCTGGTGTGTATAGTTTTCTTCACAGTGGATATATCCTACTCTCTTCTTTCTTCCAACCTGAGGATTGTCTTATGAAAATTGCTGACAACCACGTGAGCATTCTCCTGTAGTAGCTTATTTTTCTTACTATATAAAAATACTGGGCTTTTTTTTTTTTTACAGTTTTCATATAATATAGCTTGTAAAATTCCTTGTTGGGCTGAATCTGTATGTAGACAGAATCTTGGACTGTGACTCTTCACTTCACGTACCTCCACTGATATCTACAGACTTGGAAACTTTTTAGTAGATTTATTTAAAAGAATATTTTATCATGCCACCACAGTGGCATCCATCTCTGAAGTATTAACTAGGCAAAGTTCTCGTGGAGGGACATAACTTTTCATATCTTGTGCATTTTTTTCTCTTTTCTCACTGGGTAATTTAGATGAATATTTTTATGATCGTATAAATTCTCAGATTCTTTTTCTTCTTGATCAAGTCTTCTTTGGTTCTATATGTTATATTTTCTTATTCACTTCATTATATAATATAGCTCCTCATTTTCCCTTTGGGTTTTTAATAAAGAATTTTCTGCTTTCTTGTTCAATTGTTTGGAAACTGTATTTTTATTTTCTTGATTTCAATGAAATGCTTATCCATGCTTCCTTATGGACTCACAAATATCCTTCAAAAATCATCTACAATTTTTTATTTTTATTTTTTGTGTGTGGGCATTTTGTTTACATGTTTTTCTGTGTATCTGGTGGATGTCTTGTATCTGCAGAGGTTAGAAGATGTTTCTGGTTCCCTTGGAAGAGGAGTTATTGTATGTGAACATATGGTATGTATTGTATGTGAACAACCATGTAGGTACTAGGAAGCAAACCTGGGTCTTCTGGAAGAAGAGTCAATGCCCTTAATTGCTGAGCCATCTCCTGAAGTCCTCAAAGTAATTTATTTTATTTTTGAGATTATAATATAATTGCAATGTTCCTCCCTTTCTTATTCTTTCTTCAAATACTTCCATATACCCCTCCTGTGTTCCTTAAAAATTCATGGTCTCTTTTTTTTTTCCACTAATTGTTTTGCATTATTTTAAATTATCTTACTAGAAGCTTATTGATATGTTTCTTTGAAATAGAAAACTGATGGCTATGCTATTTGTGGATTGCCTTTTGATTTGATGTGTGTATGCATAAGTGTGTGTTTATCTCTCTATCTCTGTCTCTCTCTCTCTCACTTCCTCTGTAGTGATGTGTGTGTGTGTGTTTGTGTGTGTGATTCATATAGCTTTTCACTGATTTTTAAACATTTTATTGAGTAATCAATGTTTTTGGACTTTGTAGATTACCATTGGTAGACACATATGTGTACTCATAGGCAGGAAATAACTGAGTGAAGTATAGTGCTTCTAGTTTCTGGGAAGGCCCAACAACAGTCTCCATGAAACTATGTCAGACATTTACAGTGCCAAGAAAGATTGAAAAGCCCTCCACAACCAAGGCTGATAGTAACCCCAAAATCAGTGGCTTCTCTTAGTTTTCAGTGATAAAAACCCCTAAGGACCTCCAGACATTGTTTGATGTGCTCATCCCGTGGGCAACATCTTAGTGTCTGAGGGACTGGTTTCTAATGAACAGGAACTCATACACAAGTCATAGAGTCAAGGTTTAGAACATGATGGTCTATAGAGAACAGTAGCTCTGGTGCCCATAGTTTTGTCTTGTCCATAGTGACTACGGCTTCAGTGTCTGATGTTAGAGGAAGGTCTAATACCTTTAGTTCTCAGAGGCTTATTTCAGTACTAGAGATCTGGTTACTGTCCTTTCTGAGGTACTCTCTGATTGGCTAATAGAATCGCTGATGGCCAACTCACTAGGCAGAGAGACTATAAGAAGGTGTGACTTCCTGGGACTGAGAAAAGAACACTGGATTTTACACAGAGGAAGCTCTCTTTCTGCCAGGAGACACGGAAGCAGACAGATGTGTCTGAGAACTCTGGAAGGTACAGCAAGCCACATGGCTGATTGGGATTAGGTGGTCTGGGATTAATTTAGGTGAGCTAGTTGACAGTCTGCCCAGCTAAATAAACCCTGAGAATTGAAACATTAAAAGGTCTTGGTGTATTTAATTATTGGAAAAAGGCCACTGAGGGTTTCAGGCTTTTGGCTACTGGCCTCCCAGCAGGCCCTGGCACCTACCCTGCCAAGCTGCTGCTGCGTGATATTCCACTGGCCTAATATAACAGTTTATTGTAATTAATAAATATTCAGCTGCTGCCCCACCAGTCTTCAGCCAGGCCACTGGCTACCTCACCAGCCTAGTACAACAATTTATTGTTATTAATAAATATATTAGTTAATAGTTTAGGTTGCAGGTGGTGAAGGCAACCCCTTGGTCCAGGGCTGTATCCCCAGGACAGGTCAGACCACTAGTTAAGGTGAGCCAGTCCTCCTGGCCTTCCGCCAGCCCACTAGTTGCTCCACCAGCCTAATATTACAGTTTATACATATTAATAAATACAATTGATAACTAAGTTGCAGTTTCAGCCTATACTGCATGCAAATGCTGTGTTCCAGAGAGGATGCATTGGAAACACAGGGAAAGTAGTTGAAGAGGCAAGGTCTGAAGCATAGATGAACATGAACAAGTATGGATCATATATGTAGCATCTTATATAGAAGAAGGACAATGGTACTTGGTCTCCTACTGCTATTGCTCTGGGAAGCTACTGCATGTCACTATGGTAACCAGTGTCTTCTATGGAGTAAGCAACAGATAACAACTAGGGAATGTGTTATTAGCACCCCCAACATGACTGATTTAGATATATCAACTGATCTTGCCCTCTCTCTGGCATCACCATGAATTTCAGATATGCCTGTGTCTTCCCTTATACACTAAGCTGATGCTCATCATTCTATTATTGTTTTGCTGATCCATGGTGTGGCTTTACGTTTTTGTTTGACTTGTCATAGATTTTGTTGTATTTTTTTATTCGTAGATGTTTAACAGAAAAAAAATAAGTTCTGTCCATGTACATATCATCTATTCATTCCCTGATTTGGAACACACATCTAGCCCTCCTAATAGCTGTGCCCCACTTCTTTTGATTCATATATGATAGCCATCATAGAGAATAATATCACATCTTTAACCTATGTATAGAACATTTACATAAGTCTTTATCTTTAATTGTCAGTCTATTTCCTGGTTCAATAGAAACAGTAGGGTAATTAGAATTGCATGGGATAATTGTAATTCTATGCATCCGTTTACATTTTTTTTGTTAGAGAATACATCTTCTTGGCGTGACTTTTTATTTTATTTTATAAGACATGTGGAAAAAAATGACAAACATCCAATTTACAGCCGAGATTGCTTTTTAGTTTATGTTTGCTTCCAGAGGAAGCAATACAAAGGTTAATGTATTTTTTTCCATTGAGTTGTTTCCAAAGATGTTTAGTTGTACATTCTTGAGATTTTACAGGACAACTAATGTCTCACCTGGTGCAATAACATTCTGAACTGTATTTTATTTTTATTCATTATTATTTTTAATATATTTCCTAAAAGCTATTTTTTTCTTTTCTTTTTTCCCCATACTTATCCCTTCTGTTCCATCTCCATATTTTCTAAGGTGCCCTCTTTAAAAATTATAAGGGGTTGGAGACACACAATCTTCAATTTACCATTAGGTCAACTTCAATACAATAACAATAAAGCTTATATAATTCTGCCACACAATACATCTTGGTTTTAAATTTACCTATATTCTTTTCCTTCTCCTTGGCTATCGCTCATCTTCTCTAACTACCTGGAAAAAAAGAAATACTTTAATTTAGGTAATGACCTCCCAAGAAGAGATGAGGTTGTATTTAGAGCCTTTTCCTTATGTGAGAATCAGGGCATCTGAGTTCTAAGAATTTAATGATTCAGGGTCTGTTTTCCTTGTTGTCACTTTAAGTTGTCTTCTAAGAAGATCCTTAGAAAATTGAATAATTCTTCTAAGGTCCTCTTTGCCATTTCCAAACCTTTTATTTCTATCACTGGGATTCAACTTGTTCCTAGAAAAAAGATAGCATTTCTATTGGTATTGTTGGTGAGATAATAAATACTGCTTTGACACTTCCTGGAACCTAACACAATGTTTATGAGCTGCCAGGAGCTCTGGGGAAATGGTGTATATTTCCCTCTTGGACATAACTTTCTTCTTCTGTTTACCCAGTTTTCATCTACCTCACAGAAAAGTTCCTTTCTCTCACTTCAAAGTTTCTGTTTGCATTATCATTAGCCTCTCATTCCACCCTGCATCCTTTGTTTTAAGTAAATGCTTAGTTAGCTACCTGCTTTGGAAAAGAATTTGCTGTATGGACAGAGACACAATTACCTGTCTGAATATTGTCAATGGGTCCTTACAGCCTTCATATTTCAGTAGCTATTTAAAAAATGGCAGAAAACATCACAAATATTCACTGTGGCCCTGTATAGGAAACCTATCTCAGGAGCCTCATAAAACTACTGAGCCAGTTCTTTATAATATGAATAGTACTTCCTTTATATTGGAACTTCAAGGTCCTGCAGATAAGTAGTTTTAGGTTTGTTTACAATTGTTTACTATTTTAAAGTAAGCGTGGGTTCACAGTAAAATTAAGCAGAGGCATAACCTTATGTACACCCTGTTTATACATATGTATACAAGCACAATGGTATATACTTAAAGAAACTACACCATCCAATCCTCATAGCTAACACTGAGATTGACTTTGGATATTATACATTCTACAGGTGTTGATAAACAATGCAATGCTATGTGGTTTATCATCCCATTCTAACATATACAACATATTTTCACTGCCCTGAAAGTCCTTTACACTCTACCTATTTACAATGCTCCCATCCCCAGCCTCAAACTTGAAGCCACTGACCTTATTCTCTTCATGGTTTTGGCTCTTTGATGTTGTCATCCAGTTGTAATCATAGAATGTGTGACTTTTCCTATGAATCCTCTGTGTCTTTTTGTGACATGATAGAAAAATTTTTAAAATAATTGAATAGCATTCTGTCATTTGGATGTGCCAAATTTTACTTAACTTTCCATGTGCTGAAGTACATTGAAGCTGATTCAAAGTTTGGTCAATTATGAACAATATGGTATACAAGTTCATGTGCCTGGTTCTTTGGAGTTCTCAGTTTCCTTGCTCAAATACCAAGAAACACAACTGCATGGTAAGAAAAAGTTAATTAAGTTTTGATTAAAAAAAAAACCTGCAAAACTTCAGCAGCACAGCTTACTGCCCTCAATAAAACTATCTTTTACTCACCAGATGTAATTGTTATTTTGGAGGCAAATTGTCTCTGTCTGCTAATCTAGGCCTAGTCACGGAAGCTTCTATTCTCCACAGAATAATCTAGGCCTAGACTGTTTTCAGCCTCTGGGATTTACTGCCAAATAAGCCCACCCTTTCTAGCTCTTTCTAAACTCTGGCTAGTTGGTTTAACTCAGCTGATCTAGCTCAGACTTTTATCCCTGATGACCAATTCAACCTGGCTTCTCTCAGTTTCCAACTAAATTGCTCTGCTTGACCTCAAACTAACTCTAGCTATCTGTTCTAACCTTCTGGGTCCTTCTCATTCTCTGACTCATTCTGTCTTCACCTGTGTCTAGTTTGTTCTCTCTTCAACCTGTATGTGTAAAAGTGTCCCTATCAGAGAAACGGGGCCAAACGGCTGAAGATTGATGCTGTAATGTATGGAGAGAAAATGGGAACTGTCCAGGCAGCCAATGGTATGTCATTTCTTAGTTTTGGAAGCTGCAGGCCCTGTACTTCCTATATAATCAGATATATTTATCCCTCTCAGGTCTCTGAGGTGATTGAAGAATAGATAGCTAGAGTCTCACAGTTAAATTTTGAGTTGTTTAGGAACCAAGAGGGTGTTCTGGATCTAAGAAGATGTTTTTAAAATTGTGAGGCAAGTTAGTATGAAAGCTGAGTTAGATATAAAACTTTAAACTCATGGAGATGGTTAGATAGTAGAATGTTAAAGTCAGGTGCCAAATATGTATGGACTGGACAGTGGGAATGTACGCTAAGCCATATAACCCTCATAATTGTGATGTATTTGTTTCTGTTGTTTTGTATTGTATTTATTGTCATAAGAGAAAGAACCATTTGTTAGACTGAAAGGGGGAGCTGTTGGGGGGAAAAGATATACCTTAAACTTAAAAAAAGGGGTAAAGGATGGAGGTTTGAGGGGGAAGAGGGTGGAAGGGTGGGATAGGAGTGGGGAGTAGGGAGGGGATTGTGATTGAGATGTAACTTGAAGAAATAAAAAATAAATTATTTAAAAAAAGAAACAAAAGTGTTCCTGTAAAATTACCATCTCTAAAACTAGATCTCTCTCTCTCTCTCTCTCTCTCTCTCTCTCTCTCTCTCTCTCTCTCTCTGGCCAGCTCTCCCATAAGTCTCCTTTCTTTCCTCTTCTGTTTTCCTGAGAGTTGGGCATATCCTATTCTGCCAAATCTTTATCTCATTCATCACTTTGTCTGCCTCTCAATTAGACATCATTTTCAAACATGGCTGCTTTCTTCTACCAACTAACCTTACCTATATTGTTTGAGATTAAAGGTATGTACTAAGGGTGTGTCTACATTGCAACTGGATCACACAGACCTAGAAGGTCTTTAGGTGTGATGCGAGCAGCCATGTTGCTGGATTAAAATTCCTCCACAATCCTCACCAGTATTTGATGTTGCTAGTGTTTTAGATCTTGACCATTCTAATAGGCATGCAATAGTAACATATTGCATTCATTTGTATTTCAAATGACATATGATGTTGAACATTCTCCTATATACCTACTTATTGTTCATTTGTCTAACTGGGTGAGGTGATCATTGTTATTTTTTGATAGTTGTTATTATTGGGTTTTAAGAGTTCTTCATGTATATTAAATGATCTATTCTGATAAGTCTTTTGTAAGTACTTTATCCAAGTCTGAGATTTTTGTACTTTTAAAAGGTCTTTGTTTCCCTTTATTTATTTATTTTTTTGAGATACAGCTTATGTGTATCCCCAATGTACAATATTCTTGCCTTAGACTCTAGATGTTAAGAATAAGAAGGTTGCCGGGCGTGGTGGTGCACGCTTTTAATCCCAGCACTCGGGAGGCAGAGGCAGGCGGATCTCTGTGAGTTCGAGGCCAGCCTGGTCTACAAAGCAAGTCCAGGACAGCTAAAGGATATATAGAGAAACCCTGTCTCAAAAAAAAAAAAAAAAAAAAAAAGAATAAGAAGGTACATTCCCATTATTAACCATATTCCAATTAGTTTAACCTAGAAAATAGTTTGGTAGAATTTACAAAGGTATTTCTATAAGGCAAGTTAAGTCCTTTAATAGGCTTGAAAGTGCTTTTTTTGTTTTAATATTAACACATATATTCTATAGATACCTTATAGAGAATACACATATCTCATCAATCCTTTTGGTAATAAATAGTTTTCATTATTTATATAAAATGATAGTTATGCATATATAGACAATATTACCACAATAGAAAAAATAGAGAATGCTATAATAAAGTATTACTATGTTGTGAATATTTACTGAAAGATTACATATTTTCTACATTCTTTAAATGAAGGCGTACTATGTTTTGTAGTTGAATAGTAATTTAACTGACTATATTAAATATGCTTTTATATTTTATAAATAAAGCATTAATAAGTATGTTAGGGAAATATTTCTAACCATACATATTCCTTTATTTCCTTACCCATAAGTGTCCAAAATATGTGTTGTACTAAAGCATGAAGTCAGTTTTAAAATTCTTGATATGTCCATCTAAGTTATCTTCCAGAAAGTTTATTTTCCTTCTAATTAACACCCTAAGGAAATCATTGACAATACTATAAATACTCCAGCATTTCAGTTTATGAAGCACACTAACTCACATCCATTTACTGTATGATCAATTCTTTTCAGCTATAAAATGATATTAAATAACTTGATCTATTTCTACATTTGCCTTGGGATTAATGTGGTTATCATCAAAGACTATAGTATTAGAGATCAAAAAACTAAGAAAAACAGTGAATATAAACAGCAAGGAAACCCTGGGAGGGGACTAGAATTCAGGTTGTATGCAAGAGGAAAAGGGAATAATGAAACAAAAGGGGCTAAATGTGATGGGGATGGCAAACCAGAGTAGAGAAGGAAGTGTAGAGAGAAATAACTAACACTAAGGACACTTAAAAGTGTCACATGGAAAGCTACCACTACAGACGCTTTTTAAAATGTATACATATATTTTAAATGTATATATGTATATGTATGTATGTATAATAGAAGTTACTCTATATTGAGAAAACAATGTCTTCTCTAGATAATATTGGCTTAAAATAAAAAAGTTCACTGCCCACAAGAAGACCAACAGAGCCAACTAATCTGGGTCCTTGTGAGCTCATAGAGAGTGAACCACCAATCACTGTGCCTAGAACCCCTTCACGTATGTAACTTATGGGCAGCTTGGTCATCATGTGGGCCTGTAGCTAGTGGAAAAGGGGCTGTCTCTGGTAAAGATTATTAGCCCTGCTTTTTGAACACTGCCCCTAAATGGGGTGTGGTACCTGGCTTAAATGGAAGAGGAAGCCATCAGACCTGATGTGACTCAATATGTCTGGGAGGGAGGGTTGAGAGGGTAAGGGTCTCCCCTTTTCTATGGAGAAGGGGAGAGGGATGGGGGAGAAGTATAAGACCCAGAGGATGGGAACAAGGGGGCTATGGTTGTGAAGTAAAATGAAAAATAAAATAAAATATATTTTTTAAAAAGTTCATTGTCAAATATAGATTATTTCTTTTGAGGTTTTGGTGTGTGGGTTCCCAAAGACTCTCTCAAACATTATGGCTATTGCTAATGCTCTAGGTATCTGTGAGAGTTATTTTAGGTTGTCTACTTGACTACTTAGGAACTTACCCAAGGTGCTGAGTACATTTCTGAGAGTTTGTTTGTTTGTTTTGTTTTGTTTTTGTTTTTTTTTTTTTTGTTTTATTTTTTTGGATTGGATCATTTCAGGAGGAAAGACAGCCTAAATCTGGAACATTTGAGGTGGGAAGATACATCTTAAATCCAGGCCATATCTTCTTGTGGCAACCTCTACAAAGAACATAGAGGCAGGTCTTGCTCTTCACCTGATTGCCCTCACAGTCCCTGGCATGCTCTGCTTGCCCTCACTGTCACTCATTCACTGGTATTATAGCACACTTATTCATGATTCTGAGGTACACTGAAGGCCAGTTAAGACTTTCAAATGTGTGGACTAAACAACAATTGAATTTTTAGACTTTTCATTGGGAGACAGCCATTGTTGAAGAAAAATACACACATACACACACACACACACACACACATACACACACACACACACACTATCAGTTACAGTTGCTCTCCAGAAATTGCTAGTAAGACTCTATAAAGACATTACATATCTGAGTATAGGTCATTGAGAAATCAAACTACACTAACCTGTAAGTTTAATCACTACTGGCTAGCTTTCATTGGGCATAATTTGCATGCTCCAAGGGAAAAAAACGTAATCAAGAGTCTTATACATTTCTACCCTGAGAGCTACAATAATGAGCATCCTGGCAATAATACAACAGTGGAACAAATGTTTGGGAGTAATCATTTTCTGGTTGGATATAAAAACCATTCTACAAGTCAGAATTCATGATTTGTAATGTTAACCAGCCCCATCCCCAAAAAATTGACTGTCTAGGTCATAGGCTATAGGGCAGAACCTAATGCTAATATTCTGCTAAATGGGCATAATAATAAACTGCCTCCAAATTTCTTGTGTTTATGCTCATAGATTAGTGCAGCACTCAACCCTCATCAGAGAAGCTTCTTTTTACAGTAGATGGTAATTTATACAGAGACCCACAATTGACCAATATACAGAGAACAAGAGATTGTGGAGTGTTTGGCTCTAAATGGAACAAGCTATATCACATATGGATATCTGCAATAGAACTATTTGTGGGAGATAGCCATTCATTCACACACATGCATTCACAACACTTATGAGTGTTGAGAATTAAACAGTGGTTTTGGGGGATAAAAAGGAAGATGAAAAGTAATATTGATTGGGAAGATATGGGAGAAATTGGAGGGAAGGGAATGGGAATGGATTCGATTAAAAAGCATTCCACACAAGTATGAAGTTATCAAACAATGAATAAAAAAACAAGGAAACAGAAACAAAACAAAGCCTCAATGAGTACACACTTGAAAAATAAATTTAGAAGATGCTCTGTGATGCTGGGTTATATATGGAAGAGGAGGCAGAAAGACTGCAAGTACCAAAGGTGACAGGTGATGGATAACTCCAACAAAGCAGTATCTTCTAGACAGAACAAGGCTGATGCACATATGAGCTCACAGAGGCTGTGGCAGCACATACAAGACCACAAGCCAAATATTGTCATGGCACAGAAAAGATGACATGGAGTCTAACCCCCTAGCAAAGAAGCTATTTTCTATTGGTACCAGTTGGCCAAAGGAAATCAGTTTTCACCAATGGAGTGTCAAAGGTTCGGTTCACCACATGAAAAGATAGGCCCAATGCCCAGTATTACTTGGCCAACTCAGAACAAACTCCATTAATTTTTGTGGAAATTTGTTTCATTTTGGCCCTTTTTGTCTTGCTGATCATTTGCTTGCTTGTTTTGATTTTTATTTTTGTGAGTTTTTTGTTTGTTTGTTCATTTGTTTAAGGAGCGTGAGTAGGGAGGTGGGGAGAATCTGGGAGGAATTGAGATAGAAAAAAAATATGACCAAAGGATGATGTATAAGAAATTACTTAAAAAATAAAAATGTTTTAATGTATCTGTTTTTAAGTGTGTATTGTTATATTATATACAGAACCTTTGGCATCCACCAATTAAAATTTGACTTTAATATGGAACTCTAATTCTGTAACCTTTACCTAAAATGTTTGTACCCTAAATGCCAATTGGTTCCCTTTGAATAATTAAATTAATTTCTTCTGATGAATTACAGAATACCACTAGCAAGTATCTTCTAATGAGAAGTACCCTGATACTGTGATCTTGTGAACAGTGAAATATTGAGGTCAAATCTTCATATATTCGTATATCAGTTAACCTTGATAAGCTTGAACACTTTATCTACCACAGAAGCAGACTACTCACCTCATTAAGACTGTACACAGGTTTACATAAAATAAAGTACACAGAGCACCCAACAACTGACCTCATTAATTTTATATCAATGCCTGGTTCTTCAAAGTAAAGCAACTCTGTCCTAGGGAATATGCAAACTGTGAAAAGCCATATTCCTAAGGCAATCAAATAATATTAAATGAAACTCAGAGTTAGCCAAGTAAAATTTCAACTCTGCTCAATGCTAACAATTTCTGGCCTGGATAAGGTGCTAGTGGGGAAGTTATGATTTCAGGTATAAAGTTGTTGTGAAAATGGAATCCCAGTATCTCATTAATAACAATGAGCAGGAATATAGAGAACCAAGACGCCAAGGTTAGGCATTATATTTTGTCACTGAGAGTCAAGGCAATTTGGGATACTCTGATTTTTGTTTAAAAGATTTGGTCCGAGATTAGATGGCACAGTAATATTATCAAATAAATAATGCTTACATTCCAGTTCTGCAGCTGAGTGATAGCCTCTGCCTAGAAATTGAATGAACAGTTTAATGGTAGTTCAAATAGTAGCAAATAGTTGTTTGCCAGTTTACAATCACTTATTCTCATTCGCTCTCTGTCATTTTCTGAGCTATGTTGCAGTTAAGAGAGCTGTCATACAAAATGAAAGTGGCTTTTTCAAGCAGAAAACAAATGTACTCTGGCTGGCAGACTGGCATTTAATCATTCAGTCTCTTAGCGCCATTACTCTACTGCTAGCATAAAGCGTTCTGCATTGTTTACAGGGGAGGAGACAGGCTGTGAACACCTGGCTCTTGTGGCATCTTTTGCCAGCCTCTGTAAGTAGGTATCATTGAAGTCTTTGTTGCCATTCTGGGAGGTGGTCCTTCTTGCTGTGACATCTAGGTTATCAACCACAGACTACTTCAAGGGCTGTGACTTCTGAATCCATGTCTCTTGGCTTAGGGGGTGAGAGTTTTAGGAAGCACATCTTTGCACCTTGTTTGGTTTGTATCATGGTATAATATTTATCATGGTATAAATTCCACCACTGCTCAGTGATTGGAAGCTATTTAAAACACAATATTGTGTCCTCTTTTGTGATTTCTCCATGATATAACCTAGTTAACAAACACAAGTTTCTGTGTCTAGTGAGCCCAGGCATAATGAAAGCCAGTACCTCTGCAAATGATTGTGAATATCCAATTTCCCTCCCTCCTTCATTATCCTACTGTGCATGTTAGTGGGATGGTATCTTTGGAGTAGAAGGCAAAGGTGTTAATTGATTCTACTTACATAGAGAAGGCTCAAATTATTCATGCCCATAGGTGGGCAGTTGCTCTCTATCAGCTCCAGGTGGCTCTGAATCATATCATGTTTGATAAGGATTCAGATATCACATATTTTCCTCTGGACTCAATATGTATCCCCAAGCAGGAAGTAGAAAGTAAAGATGCCCTGTTGCAGAGGGAAAAACAGTGTTTGATTCCTGTTCCTGGTGGCATATGTAAGGTGACTGTCAGTATATTGTACTGAATTTGGTTGATTTAATAAACTAAAAACGATGTTCTCTTTTTATCATCAAATCTTCATTTCAAGGTTGGGTCCAAGCATTTTGTAGCTATGGTCCATGAAGTCCGTTCATCATAAACAACACTGGCAAAAAAATAAAATAGCTTTCTTTCCTTCTTTGTGCTTTGATATTTGGAGATTTCTTTGTGGAGGTTCACTAATATAAATATAAATGTTTAGATGGAAACCTGCCCTGAAGTTCCCTTAATTTCTTGAAGAATATAAATTGATAGGTAAAAAGCCAGACACATAGATAAGGAGGACTGGGATTCTTGAAAAGGAAAGAGACTAAACTAGATTGCTTAATCCCAATGAATGCTTAAGACTGCTGAATTTACTGTGATAAAAACTTAGGAATAAAGCATTAAGTTCTTTACTCTTATATGTCAAGGGTCTTGAGGTAAATTCAAATTGGACAGTGGCTTAAGGTTCTTTTGAAATAAAGCCTGTTAGAAATAAATAAATGTTGTCTGTTTTTAGTTCAAAGTATCTTTGATTTTTTTTTCCCAAATGAATGCCACACAATCTTCAAAATCCAATTAAACTTCCTATCAGCAGTGTTGGAAGTCAGGCTCTTCTAGGGATGCCTATACTGTAAAAATTGTCTCCATTTCACCCAGTGCAAGAAACATCAGAATTAATCAATGCCCTATTTGCAAGAACATTTGTATTTCTCCTGAAAATCAGAGCCCTGCTGAGTCTCCTAAGGAACAGGAAATAAGAGAAACACCAAGAATGCTTTCAAAGTAGAATGTGAGGTAAAGCTTTCTCTGATTCACCAGTTCCCTGAATCTAGCTTTGCTATCAGGAGTTGGTAATAGGTTATTTACTTTCAGTTGGAAATAGAAACAGAAAGGCCAAGGGGAAAAATAAACTAACACAAGTTAAAATGAGGTATTTGTGTTATTAAATTGTCAGGCAAAAACTTATACCCGTGCAGGATTATGAGTCGTGTGGCACCCCTGCAAGTCAGAACCATCCTTCCTACTACAGTTGCATCTTTCCTTCACTCATCATATAGCCACAAAAGGGTCCTTGTTATTAGATCTGGTTTTATTTCCACCCCTTGTGGAAAATTGTTTAATATTATTGCCTGCGCGACAGTGCTCGTGACATTTTAATCTTGTAAAGTGTTTCTCTTCGTTACACAGGAGAGTCTGCTTTTGAGCATCAGATGTTTTCCTGACTGATAAGGGCTCTGTATGCACATCCTTTCCAATTTATTTTATTAGCATCCCTAACACCTCAGATAATTTTAACTTACAGTCATATATCATGCGCCTCTAACAGTTACCAAGTGCCTTCTAACGTTATGTCTGTAGGTACATCCGTTTCACTCTTGCTCTCCTGCAGACTGCTGTCTGAACAGTATTAGTAGAAGGGACTGAATGAGCTATGGATAGGTAGGATGGTGCTGTCAAGCAGAATGCTACGCACCAAAAGGAACAGGAACATAGACTTTGTTACCTGTCAATGAGACACTTTGCCCTAGTGGTGCTGCCATGTAGGTCCCCAGTGTATGGAGAAGCTCTTAGCCCTCATATGACTGCTGAACTGTGGTAGGGGACTAATATCTAAGGACACCCCACTCTGGAGGAGTAGGACAGGAGGGAGGGGGGAAGGAGGAAGTGGGAAGGGTGGGACTCAGAAGGGGTGGAAAGAGGGCACTGTGATGAAGATGTAGCTTGAAGTAATAAATAAACATTAAAAAAGGAAAGAAGAAGAAGAGGATGAAAGTTCCTGTGGGGAATGCTATCCCAAAGGAAAAGCAAAGTGAGAGATATTTATGGAATGGAATTTATGGGGAAAAATGGAAGTGGAGAAAAGGAATAAAGTGACTTCTGATGTTTTGGTGTAGGCAAGAATAAAATCAGTTTCTTACAAATCATTCAGCAAGGACCCTCTACTGCCCTTGTTAATTAGTGGCATGTATACAGATGAACTAAAGAAAATGTTATTCAAATGCTCATTTGTTCCTTCCTTCCTTCATCACCTTTCTACCAATCTGTCGCGTCCCTCTCGACCGGCAAGAAATGACGCAACTCGCAAAAGCTCTTCTCCTGCAGTTTATTCAGGTCCCTTGAAAACAGTCTTCCGAAAAGGGGCCGGGCAGACCCAACCCACAGGCTAAATACTAAATGAACAGCCAATCAAGTAAAGCCACATGGTGCTATCTTAGAGGCCCACGTATAGCCAATCAAGTA